>CM074578.1:38532500-38702500 GCA_037305975.1 Chrysolophus pictus
AGAATCACTAAGGTTGGAAAAGACCTATAAGATCATCCAGTCCAACCATCCACCTATCACCCATGGTTCTTGCTAAACTATATCCCTCAACACAAAATCCAATTGTTCTTTGAACACCTCCAGGGTCGGTGACTCCACCACCTCCCTGGGCAGCCCATTCCAGTGCTTGACCACTCTTTCAGAGAAGTAGTATTTCCTAATATCCAGCCTGAATCTTCCCTGGCGCAGCTTGAAACCATTCCCCCTAGTCCTATCACCAGTTACACGAGAGAAGAGGCCGACCCCCAGCTGGCTACAACCTCCCCTCAGGTAGTTATAGAGAGTAATAAGGTCTCCCCTGAGCCTTCTCTTCTCCAGACTGAACAATCCCAGCTCCCTCAGCCGCTCCTCATAAGGCCTGTGCTCCAGACCCCTCACCAGTTTTGTTGCCCTTCTTTGAACACGCTCCAGGGCCTCAATGTCTTTCTTGCAGTGAGGGGCCCAGAACTGGACACAGTACTCAAGGTGCGGCCTCACCAGAGCTGAGTACAGGGGGACAATTACTTCCCTACTCCTGCTGGTCACACTACTTCTGATACGAGCCAGAATGCCATTGGCCTTCTTGGCCACCCAGGCACACTGCTGGCTCAATTATCCTACAACAGTGAAAATATTAGCCACAGGATTCTGTGGATGCCATAGAACTTCTGTTCAGAAGACAATTTAAGAGATAATTCACATGATCTTAGTATAGATGCTTATATCTGGAAGAGGTGAATCACCCTGCTTCCCTCACCTGACTGCAAAGGCTGTGTGACCACTTCAGGCAAATTAGTTATGTTCTTTCTTGGGTATCACACTTGGGTATCATAAAAGTCATTAGCATTCAGACAGCAAGTTCAAAAGGATCTCTTCTGTAGCAGTCACATACATATTTTGTATTCACAGGGCTTCCACCATGAGCATTCACACAATTATTAAACATGCACCTCATATTTTTCCTTTCTCATGTATCTTCCTACCCCCTCAACATATTAAAAATTACAAAAGGAGAAAAATATCAAATGAAAGAAAGGGACCACTTCATAGGCATTTCATTCCAATCCTCACCTGCTTTTTGAAAAAGACAGATCCTGTAATTTCAAAGCCAGAGTCACTGATGAATGGTAACTGCACAGCTTGTGGAAGATCACCATGCTTTGGTAATTTAAATAGGTATGCTTTTTGATGATGAAAGTACTCAATCAAGAGGCAGATATCTTTTTGTCACAGAATTCTCACTTTTGGACCATGTACACTCACCAATTCTTTTCAGATTCAAAAAAGCTTCGCACAATCACTTTTTTCCATTTCTGTGCTGAAAATTACTGGGTATGCACATTTCCTCTAAAGCAAGGTTCTCACTCATATGCAACTTTCTTTTTATAGAACATAACAGATAGAATTATTTCAATGAAGTACACACTTAAAGCTAAATACCACACAAATTCTATTCATCAAATATAATTATTGCTAGAACTATCGTGTCTGTTTTTAACAGTTTTAGAAGCTAAAAGGTAAATACATTTCCGTTCAAAATCTGGGTAGCATGCTCAACCAGAAATAAAAGATTGTATCTTACATGCAAAGACATCAAACAAAAACAGTAACTCCAACACGGCCAAAACAGCAAACTTTCTACTTGTAAAAACATTATCACAATAACAGTTATGTTTGATGGAGATCAGAACATGCTATGGTGTGCTGCCAGAATGTTCAATGATTTATTAAATTTATCTCCTAAAAGTAAGCATATTTCCAGTATTGCCCAGATCCAAGATTTGATCCAGCATACAGAAGTCATCTTTCTTCAGAAACTTAAAGCTCACAGTGCCTGGTAGAGCACACTATTTCTTGTTAATGTGGTATGTAATCACAAAAGGAAACCCACTGAATCTTTTTACAGCTGCTAATTTTGAAGTTAAAATTTTGAAGTTAAACATGGCAAGAACAAATCATTAAGACAACCATAAAAAAGTAAAATATTAGGAGACAACTAATCAAATCAAACAGGATGGTCAAGGGCTTATTTTGTTTAAAAAAAAAATATATATATATATGCATACATAGACAGAAAATACTGAAGCATGTGTTCTGTCATGCACCATTATTAAACAAAGAAAACTAAAACCCCATTTCAGTATGAGTTAAACACTGTTTCTCATGTCATTAAGAATAAGCAGAGACACATTGCAGTGGAATGCCTTCCACAAAAGCCAGTGCAAAGGGTGAATCAAAGCACAGATCAGCAGGGACAATGTTCTCTTACTCACTTGAACCCCCTGAAAGGAACTAGCAGCTTTCAGTTGTAATAACTATTTACATGTCCTTAATTGAAACTAATCAACTGCAATGCACAAAACTACTCACAAGAAACATTAGTTTAATTTAGAAAGTTTTCCTCTTTTCCACTCTATAAATATTACTGCAGAAATTTTCAGAGGGAAGTACGGTGGGGGAAGAGCCATGTCTGTTTGGGGTCATTAGGTACAACTAATTGACCTCTTGAGGATATTTATTTCTATCCTTAGTTCAGAGAGCCATTAACTGTCAAGAAATGCCAACCATGCAAACCATTATTATTATTCTAAACTACAAACATGCAAAATATAATTAGTAATTTTATATTCTCGAGAAAAATCATGTTCTCAATTTGTAGCTCATATGAAAGGACTTAGATAGTTTTAAATTCATTTCTAGTCCCAGACTCTTTCCTGTTCCCAGCTTTTCCCACAAAGTCAACAGCCATATTAACCATCTGTATGTTGAATAGTGAAGTGAATACTCTTGAAGAGCTAAGTGTAAATGCTGAAAATATTACTGAAAACATGATCTTCACTTCTATCTCTGCCTAGTTATTAATATAAAACTATCAAGTTAGAAGCTTCTTAAATACTTTGCTTCCTAAATTTTAAGTGGAACTTGGGATCATACATGCAGTCACTACATACCAATTTTGACAACGGAGAAAAAAAAGCATATGAATCCAGACAGGCTTCCATGAAGAACAGGAATCATAAGTCATCTTGTGCTGTTCTGCTCAGCAAATCATTCCTTTTCCAGATAACCTGTCCAAAATAAATATATATGTATTGTTGACATGCTTACACAAAGAATAAGAACAGAACTGCAACAGTTTTCCCTGTAATAAAACTTGACTTTTTATTGGGAAAGGTAGAACACACTGTGTATCCTGACAAAACACAGATCTAATCTCTGTATTTTTGCAGAAGATCTTATGCAGGACAGTTTCATTAAGCCAAATTGATCCTCAGGTCTCAGCCGTGGAACATTAAAATCTCAACATTCAATACTGAGATATTCCAGGACTAGTGCTGCATCCTGTTATAATTTCATCCAGATACGTGTAATTAGTTTGGTAACAAGTGTACCAAAATTGGTTGCCACAAATCTTATTCCATCTGTTAAACTACACATTTAGTCTAAAACATGAGAAACCTGAGGTTGAAACCTCCAAAGCCTCTCAGAAGAAATGCCTCTTAAACTCACAGGATACTACTGAACATCGCAAATAAGCTGAGTAAGCATCTCCCAAGAAGCAAAGATATCAGAGTAATGGTACTGGCAAAACAAAAGGCAAGAAAGCAGGTCTGTAGAGGAAGAACAAGCAAGAGCAAACAACAGGAACAAATAGGATCTTAGCATTTCCACTGTATGCTGCAGTACCAGTCAACCATCAGCTATCATCAAGGTTATTATGTCTCAAGTAGCTAAAATGATTTTTGCAAAATGGGCCAACCACAGCTAAATGCTGCATATTCATTTCTGACATATATGTTGTTAATTGAGATATCAAATTTCAGTGTTGCTTCCCCATACATACTCAGAAGGAAGCTAGAAAATTTCTACGAGCCTTGAAAGCTGAGTGTACGTTATACCAAAAGATGCCAATGACCTGACTTATTACTAAATATTGTTTTAATATAAAAATCAAAAGATTTTTAAACAAAGATATAGGACACAGATACTTTGTTGTTTTTAAAAGATATAATAATCAATCTCTTTCAAAACAGTAGTAAGTCACTGCCATGCTGAAACAAGGACAGCAGGATCTTTCATGAACAAGTTTCTAAATAAATGTACATGGGGGCTGGAGGACAAACTAGCCAACAAGTTTACAGTGATCTCCTAGAAGGGAAGTGCTAAGAACAGTTTATACTTCAAAACCACTCATAACGTCCTGGTTCCTTCAGCCACTGCAGTGCTGATTTTCTGTATATGAAACCAACTTAACAGGGACTTCAAACATTCAAAATGTAAGGCCTGATTTGCCAGACAGGCACTTACTGAGAAATGTGCCTTCTACAGAACAAACCTATTTAGGTAGTTTAGTGTTGGCAACCAGAGGTTAACATTTTCCAAATTACGTTCCTTTTTCTCCCCCACTATAAGTGATTTGTTCGGCTTTTTGTTTGTTTATCTGTTTGATAATGTGAACAGAGGGGAAAAACTCTGTAGTCCTACACAGTTCTGCAATTAATTTTAAATGTGAAGATTCCAGTTCCACCACAAAGCCTTCCTGATAGAAATTCCCAAGCCCTGTAGCAGGAGGACTGATCTGGATTAAGACAGAACCTGGCAAGCCAAGTTAACAGCTTCACGCTTCTGGCCTGAAGCTGCTGGCACACAAAGATCAAAGCATAAGAGCATGGCCCAGATCTGGCCTCAATATGCTATGAGGTACTTAATATGGATCACATTCAAGACAGAGCTGGGCAAAACTTGTAAACACTGACGATCTCAGAGGAATTTGCATCTTATCAGGTCTAATTCAACTCCTCAAGCCCGCAACTGTCATTTACAATGACCTGAAAGAGCAGAATCTAAGAAATCATTAAATTTTAAAACATTTCCCACAGCATTTGGACTGACTTAGCAACAGGTTACATAAGACCTCAATGCTTTCTCTACACTATTGCCTTTCAAATGAGTTGTAACTTTTGTCAAGTACTTTACTGGTATTTCTCTACATTTAGTTGCACTTAGTCCTTGGTCACTTTTTACATATTTTTCTTAATGTATTCCTGGCAATTCAAAATGTACTCCAAAATCCTAAATGTATCTAAGTACTGAAAACTTCCTTTCTCCATCAAAAAAAAAAAAAAAAAAAAAATCAGTCTGTGAAAAGATTACAGGCAAGTAAAAAAAATCTGCTTTGAGTCACAAAAATTTTAACATCTGTCCTAACTAAAACTATTTTAGTTTTTCATATAGAGCAACTTCTCCAGTACATTCTCTAATCGAATGGAAAATTGATATTTCATCTTCATATACCACAGGTAGAGACCTACAGGTTTCCTGTATTAAATTGCTCATTCCTCCTTTGTAGTGCCGCAGTACACTCAGCACACTACTGCACTGCCTTCTACTAACAGGGAAAAATGGATTTTCTTGTTCATTTTCATATTAAGATAAAAATTTTCCCAAATACAAAGCGTTAAAAATTAACTTTTTAAAACTAGTAACACTATCATCAACAGTGTATTATATTGATGAAATTTATTAAGCTGTCTCTCCCATAAGAATAAACTTGATTTTGAACTAAAATCAATTTAATGCAAACTCATCTTTTTTACAGAAAGATGCAGAGACACTAATGGAGAAGGGATTAGTCACTGACAAGTGATGAGCCAGCAGTGTGCCCTTGTGGCCAAGAAGGCCAATGGTATTCTGAGGTGCACTAAAAACAGAGTGATTAGCTGTGACCCCTTCTACTCTGCCCCAGTGAGGCCACATCCTGAATACTGTGTCCAGTTCTGGGCTCCTCAGTTCAGGAAAGACAGGGAATTAGTAGAGAGAGTCCAACAGACAGCTACAAAGATGTTTAGGGGCCTGACACGTCCTCCTTATGAGAAAAAGCTGAGAGACCTAGGACTGCTTAGCCTGGAGAAGAATGAGAGAGGATCTTATCAATGTTTACAAATATCTAAAAGCTGGAGTCAGGGCTTTTTTTGATGATGTCCAGTGACAGGACAAGAGACATAGGGAACATATAGGAACATCAGAAGTTGCATACAAGCATGAGGAAACACTTTACAGTGAGGATAGCAGACCACTGGAACAGGCTCCCCTGGGAGGTAGTGGAGTCTCCTTCTCTGAAGGTACTCAAGACTTGGATGCCTTTCTGTGCTATCAACTGTAGGGAACCTGCTTTAGCAGGGGTTGGACTGGATGGCCTCTGGAGGTCCCTTCCAACTACAATTCTATTAGAATGACACACACACAAACACACACACACACACACACACACACACACACACAAAATCACTGAATTTGTACTCTCTTCAAATTGCAAAGCCCACGCCGGGTTTCTGAGATGTGGGTGAGTTCCTAGAGCAAAAGGGTCAGTCCTGATTATGCTTCTCTCATAGAAATTCAGCTCATGCTACTGTCAAATTCTGCTTCTGCCCAAGAGGCCTGCTGATGCACTACAGGTGATCTGGATCTTGCTTCTTGGCATATCACAGAACCATAGAATCACAGAATTGCAGGGGTTGGAAGGGAGCTCAAGAGATCATCGAGTCCAGTCTCCATGACAAAGCAGATTCCCTAAAACAGGTCGCACAGGTAGGCACCTGGACAGGTCTTGAATGTCTCCACAGGAAACTCCACAACCTCTCTAGGCAGCCTGCTCCACTGCTCTGTCACTCTTACCATAAAGAAGGCCTTCTGCATGTTTGTATGGAATTTCCTGTGTTCAAGTTTTAGGCCACTGCTCCTTATTGCTGCATATCACTGAGAAGAGCCTCATCCACCTTCTCTGCATAGCTCTTACTTGGCTTACAGAGCAGACAACCATAACAAGTTAAGTGAGTTGACTATGTTTCAGTAACAGAAATGCTGCTTCTTGTAGCACCCTGCTTTGAGAGCTCTCAAATGCTATCCAGATAAGATTTAGCTATAAGCTACATAAAGATTCAGTATTTTAAATATGCATGTGTGTATACACGTCTGCATGCATCTTTGATAGTTACTAGCATCTCCAAGCAGCCAAAACCAGAAACGCTTAACACAACAAAATACTACAACAGTGGGTTGTGTTCTTTTCCAGATTTACTCTTAAATTGGTTGTGATAGTCTAACTCAGACTAACAGTTACACATTAGACTAATATCTTATTTTTCATAACATGGAAAGAGGCTAACTCTTAATTATTTTAAGCCATGTTATCTAATCGTTTTTATGGCTTCAGACTAATTTTTGTCTCATGCCAGTCAACTGAAATAACACTCTGAAGACAGCAAATTCACCTCTAAGAACCAATCTTACTTAGAAATCAATCCTGTTCGTACAACAGATTAGAAAAATTGTTAAATTGAAGAGTTCTCATTTGGACAGCTCAGGGTGAGATGACATATCACAGACATGCAGATCCTATGCAATACAGTCAGAAACAATTTCTATACAATTTCTATACAGGTGTGACTGGCAAAGCTTGGAAACGTTCCATGAATCATGAATCTTTTTTTTTTAAATAAAAGATATTTGTAAGTCAAAAATATTTAAATGAACCAACGTGCTGATTTTTAAAGCTGTTTTGCTTTAATAATAGAAAACACTTTAATTCTTTGATTTTTTTAAAAAATAACAATGCAAAGAAAACAAATACCAATCGAACAATTCAAATCCTTTGTAGGACTGATATTTGTAAGCACCTTATAATTTGCTGTTGCAAATAACTTTATAGCTAATTGAGTGGCTTTTGCAATACTCTGCGGTATTCTGCTACTTAGAAACTATTAAACAAACCGTACACCAGATCAGTTGTCTCCCAGGATACAGTTACGGCATTCCCAGTCCACAAACCTAACAGGACATCTTAATTTGGCACAGTCAGCAGGATCCTCTCACTTTGGAAGTTCTGGAGATTACCCTGTAGCTATATGCCAGGGTTGTATACAAAAGAGGTATGAGGGATACTGACACTTCACCTGGAGGCAGGAGCATTGGGAAGTGATCTATCAGCTATATGCCAGGATGGCTGTAAGCCAGGAGAGGTTATGTGCAGTGGCAAGCCATGGCTGCCCAGGAAATGCCAGTGCTGGATTGCTCCCCTGTAACTGACAAGTTGAAAAAACATAATGCATGCCCTCCACCGGAGGGAATGACTTAGTCTCAGAACACCTGGCATGATCCCAATCCTACAGAGAAAAGGATTACAATCCTTGCTGCAGAGCAAAAAACCACCAGGATGCATGCTGTATTATGAGTAGTGTTGATGGCAGCTCAAAAGGATAGGTATTTCAAGAGACAAACAGAAGGGTAAAAAAATGTACAGGACATATCTTTGACAGGTGGAAACCAAGTCTTGTTATCAGAAGATGAGGCACGGGGATATTATGGGCCTGGAATTTAATTAACTACTAATGTTTGAGCAGAATACTGGTCCTTAAAGAGCCATGAACTGGGCTGGTTAACTTGGTTCTCTTGGAGAAACGAGGGACCCAATGTGTACTGAAACCCAAATTGTAAACCATTTGACAGAAAGCATGCAAAAGGATGTTTGTCTGCAAGTGATGCATAATAGGTAATTAATTCAGGGTCTGACAGACTCTTTGAATTTATTCAAAGTTAAGTTACAAGAGTGTTTGCATGATGTGTTGGCCCTATGAATCAGACAAGACAGGGAAATCAAAGAGAGCCCATGACCCGGAGAGAAATAGCTCAGAAGGGTGGGAATTCAGGGGGAATATTGTTAAATCTAAGCCTGCCATTAAGAGAACGGAACAGCAAGGAAATCACCATCCCCCTGGAGCAAGGAGAAGTATATTATGTGCTGAAGGTATCAAGAAAGGGGTCTCTTGAGATTTGATAGAAGGCCTACAGTGGCATTAGAAAAGCCGCATTTTAACATATTTAATGAATCAACTGCCATCAAAAATTATCTTAATTAAATTTAAGACATTATTCAGTATCTGCAGCAGAATGACAGTGGAAGGTGGCTAGTTAAAATCTTACTTATTCTCGGACTTTTACTCAAAGAATGATTAGTATCGCTTCTACAAACAGGAAATGTAATCATTATGTTGCTTCTATTTTATTATTGCATTATCATGTGTAAAGTCTATGCCTGCTTGTTCTTTTCTATTTTTTTTGTGTGCTATGTACAAATCAACATCAAAGACAAACTGTAAGATGTTTGAGTCATGGTGTGGAAGCCTGTGCTACAATGAAAAAAATCACTGAAATGACCCAGGAGTTATTTGAAACTGTTGAGCAGATCTCTTGAAAGCTGGATTGATCTGATCCCCTGTTAAGCTTTCTAAGATTCATGGAGTGGGGAAAACAGCTTGTAAGTTATTGAAATTATGATTTTAGCTATTAAAATAGAATTCTTGTAAGTTATGATCTCTAGAAAATTACATCTCTTTTATCGTTTCTCCTCATTCTTTGTCTTCTTTTGCTCTAGCTATCTGCTATATTCAGATCACCACAGTCTATGAATTACAGAATCCTTCAAGTTGGAAGGGATCTCTGAAGGCCATCTAGTCCAACTCCCCTGCAACGGACAGGGACAAAATGAAGTTTGAGCCATGAGATGGACCAACAAAAAACACTTCTTCTGTGGTTTATCTGGAGTAGTCTCAAACACTTGCAAGATAAGACCACTGCCATGACAACACACTAACTGCTGAAGACATGGTCAGACAAGGGAGTCCTGTGCAGGCAAATCTTGCTTGGTCCAAAATTTCTGTTTACTTTTATGTTTTGACTACAGGCTTGCTGATGACAAACTTCTTGATGGTAAACACTGTAAACACAGCAGGCACAAAAAGAATGCCTGAGAGAAGTTTAAGGGGGAAGGTCTTGAAGTCTTTGGTACCTTAGGGGCTTCAGAACCTCTGGATGAGCATTCTCACAGACTAAGCAACCTTCCCGTCCCCATTGGCTGGGTCAACTGGAACCTGGACTGGTGATGCTTTTCTTTCTGTCCCTCTTTATCTTCACCACCCCCCCCAGTCTCTTTTTCCTTTCTTTTTCCCCTCATAAGTACTCTGAATGGGGTAATAAGCCTAACACACAATTTCTAATTTGATTTCAACTACTCAGAAGCTGCTGAAAAAATTCAGATTCATACTCATTTTTGAAAGAGAAGCACACTGACAAAGTCAGTAACGAAATTACGGGCAAGATGTATAGGGGAAAAAAAAAAAGTAACAACATCCATCAGAAGAAACCAGGAAATGAAACCCTTGCCAGTGTGCTTTATAAAAATCTCTTTATAATCCCTAAAATATTATTTGTGTTGGAATTAACATTACTTAGTACAAGATCCAGAAAAGGGTACATATCAAATCAGAAGCAATGCTCCTCCTATGTTTCCAAGACAAAAATGTTGATTTTAAACTACTTGTTAAACTGTCAACTAAAATGTATCTTTTCTGCCTTTCTTTAGGACAGATGAAGTAATTTTGCCTGATCTAGTTATTTTCTCTTTACTTCTATTGAAAACACTTTCCTACTCCAGATGTCAAGCTTCTATTAGCAGCTCTCATGCACTCTGAGGTGATTCAAAATAACAGAAGCCTTTGACTAACAAAGATTGTTTTTTTCTACTTAAAAATTTTAATAATGTATTTCTCCATATTGTCTTCAATAAAAGCCAACACTGTTACACATCATTTCGTTTACAAGAGAAAAGATCACTTCAGCAAGGCTCATTTCAGCATCCCTTATTAAAGCACGGCTCTCATCCAGGTTAAACCAGCGGTCTAAGAGCCACAATTCATTCTTCAGAAAAGTTTTATCTTGCTTGCTGTCTTCTCCCTGCTACCTTATTATCTAAAGGCACTCTGCAACAGCAGTTAATGTGATCCACCAGAAAACTCTTCTCCTTGATGGCTTTCTCATAGTTTCCGACTGCTCCCTCTCCACTCAACAGACATACAAGAGAGGATAGAGACTTTCAGGAAAGATGCAATGGATCTTTCTGGAAGGAAATAGCCACCTGAATCATTAATCTGTCTCAATCCTAAAATTTCTTGGAAAAGGGGTACTTCAAGAGCAAATCATAAATCATGATTTATATCCTTTAACAGCTCGACCCTGTTCCTGACTATTTCCAAGTGATATGACAGTGGCAGGTGCTGATCCATTTACAGGCTAACAGTACCCCTATCAACATAATAAAGCCAGCCATATGACAAACATGTAGGGAAAGACTCTAATGCACTTAATGTCATCTCCTCCAGTGACCTCTATTGCCTACCTGGCTGAAAAGGACAGAAATTCTTTCTTCAAATGTACTCTGAATAGCAGTTCTAATGCTGCACGTTGAAGAGGTTTAACACTGAACACCAGAATGTGTTTTATTGAAAATTTCATTTCAATTCAGCAAACAGAATGGTAATTCTAAGAACCACCTGTACATACTTTAAATCCTTCCTCAGCCTCCCATTTTCTATTTATGGCATAAACTATCTTTGCTTGGTAAGTTCATATACTTTTTATTTTTACAATGAGCTTTTCAGATATCCTCTTTTCATTATAAAAGTACTTAAGCTTCTGAAGCGCTACAGACACAACCAATTCCTGATCTCATTGTAGACCTCTAATTTCTTTTCTCAAGCAAAAATAACTCATGACATTCTTGCATATTGCTCCATTTTGAGTAAGCATTCTCCAAAAATAATATGTTCAAATAAAATTATAAGCACTTGCTCATACACTGTAGTTTACACCCATGTACGCACAGGATACAATTTCAAAACAGCACAGCAGACTCCCCTGTTTTTGTGCTGCCCTTCACTTTCTATCTTCTACTGTCACTTTGAGGCTTTTGTTTAAAAGTGAGTGTAATCCTAAATGTTTCCTATTGGATACAGACTACTTATTCCTCATGCATTAAGCCACAATTCACATAACGCTGAGAAAGTGAATAGCACCAGTTATTCTAGTCAGTCAGTGTTTCCAACCCCATCAAGCTTGCAAGGAAAGGACTTTAACTGCAGGAAGGCACTTAGGAGTAAAGCAAGAAATGTGAAACAAGCACATGGTTTACTACCTCTTAAATTACCACTTTGGTTAAGAGGGAAAGGGAACACCTACAACCCACCTATATGCCCTTTTTAAAGGTTTATAAATGCTTTGGGATACTCACAGCTCAGGTTCCTGCCTTCTCCTTGTTCAGTCAATGGCACCAGCCAAGTAAAATACACGTGTTTTATAGCTTATACATGAAATTCCAGATTTATAACTTTATCAGGCCCATAGTAGCTCTACTCTTTCGCATAAACTTGAAATAATCTCAGTTTATTTCATAGACTTGGGTTTTCAGTAGGACCGTGATGCTGAGGGCTTTTTAAAACCATAATCTAACTGCTGGCCTGTAGTTTTAATGTCTATTTTAGGATCTGCTTTACTGTACAGTTTTTGTCCATTTTCTAATTTTAATAGCAAATTTTTGTTCAGTGACCCACACACCAGGATGGCTGAGTGGGAATTTAAGGTATCATTTGTAAATACTAACAAAGCAATGAAAATTAATCAAGTGTAAAATGCAGGAAATTAACTTCTCATTGTATCATCAATTTATCTACCCACCTAAAAGAGTTTAAAATACCAGCTTCAAGCAGTCTGATGTTCTAGGGACACTCAGCTGCCACTTCATTTATAGTCTGTTTCCTTAGCAACACTATAATCCATCTGCTGCAGAAAGCTAAATTCCTAAACCATATCCTCCTGTACACCGGAAATAGCCTCAAAAACATTTACAGCATCTAGTCACTGCGATTAGCAAGCAGATAAATGAAGATCCAAAAGGCAATAACATTCTTAAAGAACACACGCAGACGCAAACTCTCCATCACTTGAATCAGTGATACACGTACTGCAAACAGCATGCAGTCTTTCCTCTTCCAAGTTGAAAGCGACGTTACAACAGCATCACTTCCTTGACACTGTGGTCCTAAGCAAAGCTGCTGAAGACCCAGGTCCCTTGTGCTGAGGGAGAGATCACACACCCCACCTTTATGTCAGAGATGATGTCAGCGTGGGTGTCCCGCATTAGAAAGCACTGTCCAACTGTGTGATGTTCCTTAGACCATGCATGCCACAGCTTCAGGCTAGCCCACAGAACAGTTTGAACCTTGTGTGGATCCAGCTCAACTCTAATCTGTGACTCGAGGCAACGGTCTTCATCACAATATTTTTCAGCCACTTGCTGAAGTACTTTGTTGCCATACTCACCCAAAAACTTTAGGTAAGACCTAAAATACTCAGAAAAATCAGTTTCGAGACCAGAGGATGACAAGCAATTCTGCAGTGATGCAGCCAAGTTAAGATGAAACAGTGAATGCCACCAGGACATCTCCTACCAAGAAGAACAGATCAACTTAAAATAGCAGAATGCATCTCGCACATACATCATTTTGCATAAATTTGGCAACTCCAACCAGCAAACGAAACTCAGTTCCAACCTAACAGCTCGAATTCACAAATATTAATAAAAAATAATTTGTATGGAACAACTTCTACATTATACGAGTGATCACAGCAAGATCTCAGAAGGTTATCTATTAATCACAGATTGACTAGCGAATACAGTTGATTAAGCTTGCTTTTTGAATTCATTTTCAAAATGCATGTAATCTTTTTTCTGTGCAGGTGTCAGCTCTTTGGACCCAGCTCTGTTACCACTTCCCACACTGAGCAGCAAACTGAGAAGCCCCTTGGACAACATCTCACAAACTGCATGAAGCACTCATCAAGAAGAAACCCCATCTTAAGATATGACAACAGATTGTTTCCTTTAATAATGCTTTTTTGTTCCCCACCAGCCATATCCTTCCTACTAGGGCTGAGACTGATCTCAGCTAATTTCAACAGAGAACTGAAGTAGTCACGTCAGCTTGGTCAGCAGTCAGACATTATTATTTCTGGAAAGCAGAAGTAATCTAAGCTACAATAGATACCTGAAAGTTACCTTGTTTCTTAACAGTACTGTGTATGATTTCTACTTCTCTAAGTAACTACATCTGCCTGTATGCATCTGAACTGTTTAAACAATTGGTTCAGCGATATATTTCTGTGTAACAGCTGCATAATGCTTCATAGGTGCGTGCCACCCAGGAACAGAGACAGACTTGGAAAACAGCAGGGAAACCTGACAGAATATATGAGGACTGATTTCAGCCTTGCTGACAACAGCGAGAAGCACATCACTGTACTGCCAATGTACTGTGGAGATGCTTTTTCAAGTCTATTATTTGGGGTGGCCTTGAAAACACGGATGTAATCCAACTCATTTGGATCTAGCAGTCTAACAGCAGAAGTGCTATTACCTGAAATTTTATGCTTTGATTTGATATTTCTAGGAAAGATGCCTGCAGTCTGAATCTGCCTTATCTTACAAAAAAAAAAAAAAAAAAAAGGGAACAAGGAGGGAAAAGGTTCTTAGCTTAGGTTCGCCCCATTTCTATCCTCATAATAAATGCAATGAAAATTTCTTATGGCAGACGCAGATGGACGCAGATGTCCCAATACCAGTAAGGCATAGCACAACCTCTCCCTGTAATAGATACTCTGAACACGCCTTTGTGAGTCAGCATTAAATATTGCTAAAATTATTTTAAATGTCACCTCCTTATCATAAATGACACACTTGGCGCTTGAGCAGACATGCTGAAGATTTGGTAGTGCGAAGGATGGAATTAATTTTTCAGCTCTACCAACTCACGTACCCTTCAAATCATAAGGCAAGAGGTGGGAAGTTTAACTGCTAACCAGTTCGTTTGGCACCAGATGTGGTAATTTCCCTCCACACCACACACAAATTCACCCAGAGTACTCAATACATGCACACAAAGTTCTGGGGTACCAGTGTGCACTTCTGAGGAATTTAACCACCAACATACTGCACACACTCTTTTATGTTTCATGTAGCTGAATGTATGAAAGTTAGAGTTCAGTTTGGAGATTCCTACTTTGTTTCTTAAAATGATTTTGGTAGTAAGGGGAAGGACAAGAAATTTGGATAGGAATACAGCTTGAAATAATTATTTCAATTGAGTGTTTATGCATATATGAAATACATACACATACACTTAGTGATGTAGAAATAAAAATATCATGAATGCATTATGTGCATGTATTTCTAAACACATCCACAAAAAGTATGTACAATTCCAGAAAGAAAAGTCTTGAGAAAACTCAGAAGTGATAACAGACAGAATCAAAGTGATCAAGTAATAGAAGGCTTGCTGGAGTAAATACTATCTACAGAAGATTTGAATCAAAACATAATATTGTGTGTTTTCAAATTACTTTTCACATTTGACAAAGAATAAGTTATCTGTTTTTCACATACCTTTTCTATCATTACACACAACGAACCTTGTGCAATCCTCTGTAAGGAGTAATTCTGTGAGTTCCACTGACGCAGAAAACATGCATCAATAATCATTTCAAGAAGTATCAAGTACTGAGTTCTAAGATAGCTTTAGAAAGATAGAAGTATTATTTTTTCCATTTGTATTTAAAATTTACCCTTCTTCCTCATTTGTTGCAGTTTTCCCCTTGTTTTCAAAACTCAAATGGAAGACTTCTGTCTGTGAACTTTTTCCTGTAAATCTGTGTCTATTGCATAAATGTTTTTAAAATGGGGAGAAAGTTTGCATGAGACAGTGAAGTAACGAATAACATGATGCTCCTGTAGAACTGAGATACTACAGGGATAAACAACGTTGCAGAAGCACACATCAAAATGAACTTCTGCTCATTCAGAGTGGGTTTTAAATAAGGCATGCAACCATATACTGAATAATGACAATAAAATAGAAGTTTGCAAAGGTGCTCACTAAGGATTAATTTCCCTAATATTAGCTGTCCTAATAGCAAGGCTAATAAAGGCATCAGGGTTCTCACCACAAAGAGCAGAGGTGCAACACAGACAGCAATCCAACCACAGCTGGGATAAACCACTTTCTGAACAAGCTTATTTTTCTCCACTAACTGTACAAGTGCCTGGAAGGCCAGCTGAGAATACAGCAGTGTTACCACACCACATAGCTAATTTCTAACAGATCCCTGAAAGGAAGCCTGTTGTCTGCAGGGTTCAATTTGCCAGGCAGGGGTCCATAGACCTAATGATGCTGAAAACCAAAACAGGATAGCTAGCTTTCAGATCATCAGGCTGAAGGCTTAGATTTACCCCTTAAACCAGCAATCATATTAACGCAGGCATCTACTGGAAAACATAATGCATTATCATGTGAGAGAAAAAATAGAAACTTCAAAGAGACTAGATAGCTGCAGATTAGATCAAGATAAAATATTCTAACTGCCCAATTAAAAATGACCAGCAACTAGAAATTATATATGAGATCAACCAAGGGAAGGATCTGGCAGAAAAACACAGGAAGCAGCTGGCCAACAAGACAGCCCAGAAGAAACAGGGCAGTAAGGGGAAAATATTGTGGAGAAAACAACAGTAAATTCACCAGACAGCACTGCCAGGCAGATAACGGAATGGAAACCAGGCCCCAGCATTTTGTCATCCTTCTTAAGTCAGCTACATTATATTACATTGAAACTGCTAGATAACAAGGGAAAATTGAGATAATCATCTTCACATTCCATATATAAGTCATGCTACTTCCCTTCCTTGTCTATCCACATATGAATCACAACCTGTGGCTACAGGGTCATGTAGTTAAAAGTCCAAACCAGCACCTACAGGTTCTAACTCTGCTAAGACAAGAGAAGGGATCATAGATACTCCACAAAATAATTATTGTTTTAGGGAGCAGAAAAAAAAATGTGAAAATTACACACTCTTATTTACTTTTTAATGTTAAAAAGTAAATGCTAGTAAGGTTTGAAAGTCAGGCTCACAAGACTCGAGAACTAACAGTTATGGAAATCCAATTAAACACTATGACATAGTCTTTAATTATGTGACTAAATACTATTTATCCACACAGAATCCAACTTCCTTTAGAAGGCTCAGCACTCCTTCTCCCTATAATTACTGTGTACTACCATGTCATATTTAATCAACACAAGCCAAACTCCATTTCAGTAACTCCAAGAAGGAGAAAATCAGGGAAGGGATGCAAAAAGCATCCACTGATTTTGGCTGCCTGTTTTTAGATGCTAAATGCTCTGGAAAAAAAAATGGATCCTACATCGTATAAAGCAGAGTTCCCAAAGGCCTTATCACCAACACTTCATAGCTTTAAATTTTCAAATACTTCTGTGCTTATGTGGCCTGAACAACATTCTTTTAAACACAGCTTTTGTATAATCTCCATCTAGATTGAAGTAAATTAGGTTACAGTTATGCAAGAGATTTCTCTAAGCACCGTTCAAACCAAAGGGACTCCTTCAACACTTCAACATATGCCCAAGTGCAAACAACCTACTGAATAGTGCTTCTGCACAAAGGGAGAAGGAAAGGACTGCTCACCTTTCTCCTAAAGTGCACGTTGAGATTAGTATTTTCTAATGTTTCATTCAAATGAAATTGAATGGAATTTCACTGAGACCTCTGCTTAAACCGCCTGCTCAGGAAAGCACTTAAAGCACTTACCAAGTCCCACAACACATGGAAGGTTTAAATAAGCTCTCCTCAGCTGAAAATGAGGCAACTAAACAATTTTCCTCAAGTTCAAACTACACCACTAGCTAGGTTAGCAAAATAATGGCTGTTAGCAAGTACAGGGATAAAATACACCATTCTGTTCAAGTATTTTCTTTGTCTGTGAGAGGCAGTGTGACCTGACAGATCAATTTTCAATCTGAGACTCTATTTCTAGATTCTACAACTGAGATTCCTCGGAAAAATAGCCACGCTTCCTCTTGTCTCACTTCTCTCATTTGTAACAATTATATCTGATATCCTGGAGAATTGCTTTGAAAATTATTTATGAGACTATTATATGAGATAGCCTAGATATATCCATATCCAAAAAGCAAGCATAGCAAAAAGTGTAACATTCACAGCATTTCATTACTGAAACAATCTGTGAGATATTGCAAAACTGTGCACCAATTTCAGTGTCAAAAAGAAACACTGCAAGAATGACCAAGGCTCAGAAGATTTATTTTGAATATCTACTCTAATAATTTTAACAGTGTAGTAATATCTACTGGCATCTAAATGTAAATAATCTTCTCTAGAGAATTTTAAAAAAGTTAATCTGCCCAGCTCAGTACTGTTAGCAAAACAATTTGGATGATATCAAAACAACATCAGAACACAGGCCATGGATGGGTTCACGTCTAGTCACTAGGACTGCTTATAGACATGCAGTGCACTGGAAGCATGCTCCCAGAAGGCAGATGAAAGTTGTGCCATCTCCTGGGTCTGCTTACTCTCCATGGGCAGGCAGGAAAGCCACCAAGCCTTCATTTGCCCCCTCTGTACCCACCTGCACAAGGAGAAAGCAGCAGCCCTGGCAGGTATCAGCAGCTGACAAAGAAAAACAGTACTATACAGTGCCTGTGCTCTTTGATGCAGGCAAATTAGATCACCGTGACTGAGCACAGGCTTAAGAAAGACTACTTACAGTGTTACTGATAGACCATACCTGCATCAGTGCACCAAATAACACCAGGAACTACTCCTGGGCTATGGAGATCACTTGATGACACAGACTGCCAACCTGCTGCAGAGCAGCACAGCATGCTTCACACCCCGGCCCACTACAGCTCTCCCACACAACCCTTGAGCACGATTTGGATGCAGCAGGGGCCAGGAAACAGTCTCAGCAAGTTGCTCTTACACAGCTCCCCTCCCTATGAAGGTCAGCAGCACTGAGAAGGGCTAATCTATGCCAAAAGGCTTCAGGGCCAGAGAACAAACTTGGGGATATTTAACTAACAGGTAGAAGATGCAGAATCTCCAGGCTTTATCTGTTGTTACTCTTACAGGAAGATTTTAAACGCCAAGTACCATGAAACACACAGGAATTACTACACCTTGTATAATATAAGAAGAAAACTAGAAATGAGTAGAGCTCATTTTGGCGTGTTCCAGATCCCTCGGAGAAGGCAGACTTCACACATGGCCTAATGACACCCATCGTCCAATTTTAATTTCTTTAGTTTAAAAAAGAAAAGTTCTACATGCATTTGACATGCCTTCTTACAGCGAGGCCACTGCCTAATAAGTGACTCATGCAACAACAGCATAAGGAGCCGAGCTTCTGAGGGACAATCATCTGGCAGTAGACATTTCAATTGAAAGTTATTCAGAAATGGTAATGGCTAGCAATTAGTAGAATTATTAAGTCTGCCTTTACAGACTAAAACTATAATTATAAGTGAATCTAAGATGTTATCCTGGAAACTTGGCTAGAGCAATGTTGGCAAACATTTTCACAACAGGTAACCACAAAACCATCCATAAAAAGACATCAGAGAGCTGTCAGTAGATCACTGGTTAAGCAGTACTCTTTGAGATCGCTTCATAACTTCACATATCCAGGAGGAGTCTACGTAACCTACTCAGAACTGTCCCTTTTGTAAACCAATCCAGTACGAACACACAGTATTGGTTAACAATCCCTCTGAGCACGACTGGAAACGTGCCAGCCGTACCCAGCCCCGGCCATCAGCACCGTGCCCGTTCCTGTCGCATCCTTCCGGGCAGCCCGTCTCTTGAAAGCTTCGGGCTGCTTTGCGAGGTGAACTTTACGACGTGCTCTGTGAGCTACAGTAGCCTGCTCTGTATTACTGACTTTTAAAAGCCAAGCACACGCGAGACCACGCTGCACATCCAAAGGAAAAGAGCACGCGTTTAGAAAAGACGAAAGAACAACCGGTGTTGTTCGGCGAGCACTTCTATTTTCCGGGAGTGCTCCCGCGGCACCCTGTAGCTGCCAGCGCCAGCAGCAGTCGGTCCCCACGCCAACCCTCCCGCACGCCCACATGCCGACAGAACGCCGCCTCGCTCACCCCGCGGAGCGAGCCCGGCCCCGGGGCCAAGCAGGGCGCCGGAAGCGCCGCTCCCCCGCCCGCCGCCTTCGGAGGAACCCCCGCAGCGCAGGGCAGCGCCCAGCCGTGGCGGCAGGACCCCGCGGCCGTTCAGTCCCGCCGCCTCCCGGCCACCCCGAGCCCGAGCAGCCCCCTCGGGACTCCCAGCCCGGGACGGCCTAGCGCAGCCCGCAGTACCCCCGGCCGGAGCGGGCAGGAATGCGGGCAGCCGGCATAGCCGTACGGCGCCCGCGGGGAACCGAGTCCGCTCTCGTCGCTCGGAGCATCCCGGGCAGGAACAGCCCGGCCGCCGAGCGACGCCTCGCCTCACCTCGCAGCGTGGCCGGCGCCCTGCAGAGCCCCGCGCAGCGCGAGCCCGGACGAAGCCCATCCCTCCGGGAAGTTTCCTGCCGTCGAGGCGGCCGCGGGAAACAAAAGCTTCAAAGGGTAGAGGAGGAGGAGGAAGGGCAGCGCAGGCAGGAAAGTGAGGAGCATCACTCTCCCGCGGCGCCGCTGCCCGTGCCCACCGGCCCCGCGGAGGGCAGCCCGCTCAGCGCCGCCTCCCCATGCGCTCCGGCGCCGGCTGAGCTGCACAGGCAGCGCCACGGAACCGCCGGACAAGAAGCGAGCAGGCGGCGAGCCAGCGCCTCTTCTCCTCCCGCCCGCCTGAGCGACCGACCGACCGCCCGCGGCAGCCACCCCGCGGCCGCCCGTCCCGCTCGCCGCAGCGCCGCCAGGTCCCGCCCATCCGCACGGGGCTCCGCCTCCCGGGGGCGCGCGCACGCTCCGGCTCGGCGGAGTCGCAGCTGCCGGCTGGGGTGGTTTGCGATCCTCGGCTGAGCTGTCCGGTTCCCGTCCTCGACCCCGTCTCGTGCGCCCGAGCCCAGTGGCAAGCGAGAAAGGGTCTGCGGTCGCTGCCCACCTCTGAGCGTGTTGTGCGCTGCTGATGAGTCGGATACAGCGCTCTGAGAAAGCCGGGTTAGAGAGGTGCTGAAGGCAGAGCTGGTAACTCCAACCTCCTGTCTGGCAGGGATGTAAATGCAACACGTGTGTTGTGGTGGTGATGTTGCGGCTCTTCCATATGTAAAGGAAGAAATAATGATAAAATCATAGAATCTTAGAATACGCCGAGTTGGAAGGGATCCACAAGGATCACTGAGTCGATCCCCAGGCTACACACAGCACCACCCAGAATTCAAATCCTGTGGCTGAGTGTTGTCCCTGTGCATCTTGAACTCTGGCAGCTCAGGGCCATGACACTGCTCTGGACAGCCTGTTCCATTCCCACCACCCTCTGGTGCAGAACCTTTCCCTAACCTCCACCCTGCCCTTCCCCTGACAGAGCTCCATGCTCTGATCCTGTTGCTGTCACCAGAGAGCAGAGCTCAGCACAACACCTCTGCTTCCCATATAAAGAGCCATGAGCCTCCTCTCCTCCTCAGTTCTGAGCTGAACAAACCAAGGGACCTCGGCCGCTCCACATATGTGCCATCTTTGTGGCCCTCCCTCGGATGGTCTCTAATAGTTTTGTGTCCATTTTCATGGTGGTACCCAAAGCTGCACACAGTGCTTCAGGTAACACCACACTAGCACAGGGCAGAGTGGGACAATCTCTGTGTGTACACTGACTAATATCTAAGGACTAAGATAAGCCTTTATGCCTTTATGCCAACACACGGATGTTGACGCAATGTGGTTTCTGCTCAGTGCTCTGAATGTCAAAGTGAAGAAATTTAATGAAGCGCAGGAAAATGGTGAGAGTAACTATGACTCTCTTAAGGTAGCCAAATGCTTTGTCATCTAAATAGTGACGCGCATGAATGGATGAACGACCCACATTGCTCACTAAGGAGGAAGATTTGGCCAAAACCATATCAACCTCAACCTGAGTTGTGGGACTCCCAATGCTGAGAATTACAGGGTTATAGCTTGTAATTTGTGGCTGAGGTCTTTGTGATCCACAGTTACAATTAAACAGAGGAGGAGAGGAGAGGAGAGGAGAGGAGAGGAGAGGAGAGGAGAGGAGAGGAGAGGAGAGGAGAGGAGAGGAGAGGAGAGGAGAGGAGAGGAGAGGAGAGGAGAGGAGAGAATTAGAACAGAACATTATAGTGCAGTTGGAAGGGACAGACAAAGATCATCCAGTCCAACTGCCTGACCTCAGGGCTGACGAAAAGTTAAGCCCATTACTGACAGCATTGTCCAAATGCCTTTTGAACACTATCGGACATGGGACATCAACCAACCCATGAGAAAGCATGTTCCTGTGCCTGGAACACAATTTAACTACTAGTTTTATTGTCATAATTAAAATACATATCATTTGGCAAGACTTGCTGTATCTAAATGGGTTTAGAACACCGCAAATTGATATGAGCACTCTTGCGTTCTATTATATCACAGAACTGCTTGATGTCTGAATCAGGGAGAGTCTTTCACAATCCTTTTCCCTATTCAAACTGCAGTTACCTGACTGTCAGCCAATAACAGATCCCTGTATCAGATCACAGCCACCTGCAATGAGCTCAGAACATGAAAGGAAGGAAAAGGAAGCTTCTGTTCTTCTGAATGGGTCTCTTGAACATGAGGCTGATGTACCAGCAGAACACCGTCAGCTCCATCCACTGCTCTTGCTTTGGTTTTTAAGAAGTACCACTCTTATCTGACTGAGCTGAGAACCACAACACAAAGCCAAAGGAAGCAATCTGGTGTTAATAATTCTTAACCAAGTAAAATTACATTTATTATTTGAATGTATTTAACAAGTGGCTAGGAGCATGAGTTTGTTATTTTTTTCTTTAGATCTTTATCAGAGAAAAAAATGCTGCCAAGTTCTACTGCTTGTTTTGGACAGTTTAAAACAAAACAAAACAAAAAATACAATAGCTGTGAGCTCCATTTGTTTTTTGGATGCATCTGAGCTCCTCCCATCTAAAACAAGCATAACTAAACAGTGAGCAAATGCCCCACAGGGACCTCTGATTTCCTTTTCTGTAGTTGTCTGAAGTCTTTCAAGGCTCTTCCTAGCACAGGGGAGATGTAATCTACTGATTCAATTTGAAAATCCTCAGATATTATCACTACACTCCATCTTGTGGAAGAGACAGCAACATATTTAAAATGATCCTGCAGTGGTTTTTTTTGTTTGTTTTGCTTTTTTTTTTTTTTTTTTTTTTTTTTGAGTAATTAAACCTAACAGTGTCTGGTTCTCACTGCCAAATTAAGGAACTACAAATATCTGCAGATACAAGAAGGACATAGTGAGAATGATTTGCTGTTGATAGGCAATGAACTTACTTGACAGCCTTAAAACATCTCTTCAGAGCTTATTATTACATTGACAAATTTTATATCCTACTATTTGAGTTTGTGCTGTGACTCACTGCTGTGGAGATTAATGCTCCCCCAGCACTTTGCATACAGTACTATGCAACCTGTGTATAGTGTTTAATTGAAAAAAAACAAAAACAAAAACAAAACAGCAGTATGGAGAGATGAATTTTGTCCCTTAGAAAATGCTATATCTTGCCTGGACTCTTTAATTCTCAATCTGCCTTATTGTACCCAATGGATCCGTGTGCATGTTCTTGGATTTAGGTATGAGCTTCAGATCTCTTTATTCTTTGTTTTAGGAAGGAATTTTAGGAAAATATTAAAGGGTGCAATCTGAATAGGAGAGCCAAAGCAGAAAGGAAAATGTTTTCGAGTTGAGGCTATCAAGGATTCCCTGAAATTTCAGTGACTCATTGTAAGACTGAAGAAGCCTATTGAAAAGTACAGCAAGGTTGAGCAGCGCTCTGTGGGGATACGTGGCTGTGGTAAAAGCTCCATTAAGCACAATTGCTTGGTAGGGATACTTGTTTGTTTCCCCTATAATAAGTGAAATACCCTGGCTATATTTAGGAGATTGTACTGAGGATCACCATCTGTCTTACAAATATAGCAAATGAAATATCTCAAATGAAGAGGTGCTTGCTGCCCTTCTCAAAACTGCATTTCATGGTTTTTGACCTTTTTTTCTCTTGATGTTCAGTGCTGCTTTGGGAAATCGGAATAGGTATTGAAGCAACAGCTATGAACCATGGAAAAGGCATATTCATACATATTTGTGTATGGCTGGGTGTAGAGAAAATTGAGCAACTTATCTGGATCCACAGCTATAGAAAGGTTAACCTTATAATAGCTTGCCCTAGGACAAGCTTGAAGAGAAAGCCATTTAACTTTAATGAATAACTTAAAATACAAAGGCCTAGTTATTCCATCTGTTCCTTGTAGGGAAGAAAAAAGGTTGTCTTGAGAAAGGACTGCAGAAAAGCTTAGTTATTCAGACCCAAAAAGGCAAGGAAAAATAGGTCTAGTGCAGGTAGAAGTCAAGAGGAAACTGTTGTACAAATGAGGGTTCTATGAGTTACCTCACCACAGAAACAGGCTCCACAATGAGGTTAAATTTAATATGCAAGAGTGAACCATGACTTTTTTTCAGAGCTCTGCCCTCTCTTGTACTAACACTGATACACATACCTCTCCCCATGACGCAGTGTGGAATAGCAATGCCAATCTTAGTGCTACCATTTTTTGTTTCTTTTAGCATGAAGGGACTTGGCAGAACAGTGATCAAACTTCTGATTGCTGGTACACTTTTCTGCTCCCAACTTGCTAAGCCTGGCAGGGTAAAATTGATCTCTTTTGAGTAATGCCTCAGTGCAACCCAGGCTGTGAAGGCAGAATGTCTCTTTCTGTCTGCTATTATAATGACGGAGGAAGGTCTCATTAATTCCAGAGAACACCAAAGGCAGGGAGTCTATGTTGATTACTGTATTTATTAGGCTTTTGGTGGCTTCTTGGTCATTTTCCTAGAGCAATGAGTCATCACTTCATTGCTGTACTGATTACATTAAATTGTTGTTATTATTGTTACAATATAAGTAACATAATGCTTATGCTAATTTACTTCACATGCCACTGTCAGAATTTTTCAGTTGTCACTTGAAAGCATCTTACATGAGCATTTCAGCATTATTTAGACTTCTTCTGATTTTTCTATTCATATTTATGATACTTAACTCTACTCAGTGATCATTTCCAGTGCAATACATAAAATCTCAGAGTACATGGTCAGGCCTTTTTATGAAGCCAGCAGCACTCTTTGAAGAGAAATCAGGCTGTAGCATGGCTGTTCTTCACCTTTTACTAAAATCCAACCTCACAGATAATTTTTTTTTTTCCATACAGCATAAGCTGAAGTGTAATGGTAAGTGGGGGACAAAGGTTATTTCCCCAGAAGAAAAAGTCCACTTTTTAGAAACATCAAACATGGATTTTCTATTGAAAATACAGTCAGATTTGTTCCGTAACAGTTGCAAGAAATCATGCAGATAAACAGAAAAAATAAAAATAAAAAATCATGTGTTGAGAGATTTTTTTGCACTTATTTTATTAGTCAGTTAGACATAATCTGCCTACCTCCCCAAAAGGTCCCAGACTTTCAAGGCTTCTTTTGAACTCTGTACCCTGAAGGAAAGGAAGGCTTCAAAACTGTTTTCTGATATATCCAAAATAAAAACCTTTCAATTCTTAACCTTTTTTCCCATTGCAGTGGAATGAATTTGAAGACATGAAAAAACACAGTATAGCATAATAACAAGAGGATAGTACCAACATTTGACCTTAGTGAGTTCTTCACGTGTGTATTTGAACTCACACAAGTGTCTTCTTCTGACCATATGTGGAATGTAAGCAAACTCACCGCGGTGACTGGAGTGAGTGAAGAAAGTCCAGATGAGTGAGGATTATGGTGAAAAAACAGACTGCCATTTTGAAATGGAAATTTATGATGTTCATCTGTGAATTGATGCAGAAGGCTTGTGAACTGAAACTGAATTGTGGCATGAAAATACTTCCACCATCTCTCTATAGTTATAAGATCTTCTACAGCTGCTTTTGCTCTTTTGTAGAGCAAATATCAACTAGACATGTCCTCACAGCCTCAGTATTTTGTTTTCTGTCTTGTTTTTATTCTGAGGAAAAGACAGAGAAAGTGAAAGCATTTGAACATAATTTATAGTTTGTCATTACTTTTATTATGTAATTTCAGGTACACTCATGCATTCAGTGACTTGTATTCTCTTCTGACCATCTAACTGTTACTGAATTCATTCTTTTTTTTCTCATAGCAAAAAATAAAAGCTGATCAACAGACATCATAAATTCACCTTCCTTTCAAAGGCCACTTGCTGCTGCAGTTGCTACTGTTTATCTTTGAAGCAGGGTAGACCAAGGCTCTATTACATCTGTACACCAAACACATTGCCTCAGAAAAAAATGTTTTGGAAAAATTCAGCATTCTGCTTCTGATCTACAAAGCCCTGAAGTGTCTGGACTGTGATTCCATCCTTTAGCAATTACTTCTGAAGCTCATGGAGGCTAAGGACAGGGCTTGGAATAGTCTTGAAAGTGTTATCTTTCCCATTAAACTGAGCTCTGTGTATGTTTGTCTTCATCCCCGCTCCCAATTTTAAGAAAAGACTCTCAGCACTTCTCTTAATTTATAGTCTCCAGCAAGAACTTTCCCTTGTACTCAGTCTGCTCATACTGTTATTTCAGATATTGACATGGAGGCGATAGATATAGAAGTCAGTATATTCTTTGTAATGTTGTTTTTATTTTCTTCTTTAAATCAAGAACCAGAGGCAAAAAATCTAGACAGACAGACTTCCTAGAGAACTAGGAACTATACTGTAAACATTTTTCCCAACTCTCTGTCCTTTCCTTCCACAGTAAAAGAAGTGTAGTCATGGCCATCACACAGCTTCCAGCTGTGTCTGAAAAAAGTGTAGTCATGGCCATCACACAGCTTCCAGCTGTGTCTGTTTTTGTGTTGGAATTTCAGAATTGCAAATGGGATGTCCAGTTTGAGAGCTGGCAGTTCGACTCATCATCTCAGATCAATTGACTCAAATATTTTTAACAGAGTGGGATTTTATGCTGGGCTCCTCCACATCTGAACTACTCTGACCACCAGGCTGTAATAGAAATAGTTGTGGAGTATCAACTCCCATGTTTTAATCTGTGCACTTTTTTCAGAAATAAAAGAGAGGGAAACTGGTCATACTTCCTTTCAGTAGGAATTTCTTGACTTGGGGATGCTGAGGGGAGAAAGGAATGAGATATAGAGCCTACAGAGTCTACTTGTTTTCCATATTTAAGATTTGCCTGCCCAGAGTAATGTTTGAACCATGTTTTAGACCATGGTGTCGGGAACTCCAATCTTCGTAAGGCTCTGAATAGGAAGAAAATGCACTACTACCTGATGTGACTATTGGCCTCATTCAGAACAGCAACAGCTGATAAGAGAAGATGTCAGCAAAGCCTAGTTGGCCTTTGGAACATCTTGCTGAAGGATGTTACATTTCTCTAAAGCACTTGGTTTTAAAATTTGGTTAGAGAAATTTGTGGAAAAGGAAACCTTTGCTGGCTCTTAGAGACAACATGAGTTAGCATCCTGGGAGGATGTTACTGTACATAGGAAGCGTGAGTGCATGCTTATCTCATTCAGCTTCCTTTTTCCTTAGGACTGTAGTCTCTCACTTGTCCTTTCTTAAATTGCTTGCTCTTAGCTTTGCCAGTGCTGACTTTCCTGTGCAGCAGTTCAACATGGATACTGATTATGGATTTTCTTAACAGCTTGTTCAGGTCCTTCTCATTGCAGATGGTGAGATGTTGGTAGAGGAGGTGGATCTTGGGAAATCATACTCCTAGGCAGCTTGAGAATCTTAGCTATCAAGTGCCTCCAGCATGAGAGCTGTCTACCAGCTCTGTTCATTTTGTTGCTTCAAAGGAGCAGGTGCGTACTGAACAACAGGGACTTTGAGCCTGACACAGGAAAAGTGAGACTTGGCATTTTCTCCAGCCTTACTACCTGGCTTTCCATGGCTCAATTGATCTGACTTCTGTCATCTTTTGCAAGGGACAGAGACTCGGGCGGATGGTTAACTTGCAATGGATGTTCTTTTGTTTGGTCTGCATCATAAAGCCACTTGAAAATTGGATGGCTATAGTCTTTTTTTTAGAGTTCCGCTTTGCCACTGCACATAACGGAAATGAGAGCAGAATGTAAAATTCAGAAAGCCTGAAAACATACTTCCACTTACTAAGCCAACTGACAAACATTTATTAGAATATGTTTCCCCAGTACTAGATATAATCTCTTATGCTAAGGCCTACTTTAAATCCTAGTCTCATCTTTTGAATAAAACGTTGCCTCGGTGCTACCAAATATAGGATAATTTTAGAGGAGCTCCTACTGTTTCTGATAACTCAGAAATGGAAAATAGAACAGTAAAGTGCTACATAGTACTGAAATGCAGAAGAGAGAGTATACTTTCTAGCAGGATTCAATTCTGGTTGAAGCAGATTTTGGTTTCATTAGGAGTTCACACATGTTCAGGAAGAGGTGAGTTTGGCACCATGTATTCTGAAAAAGAACAGGAGAGGATGCAGCATTTTCTTTAAACTTGGAAAAACAGTATGTTCTTGATTTTAAGAACATGTGGTTCTTCTCATCATTGATTAGGAATCAGAATCTACTGAGTGACAGCGTGCTGCCCATTCCAAATTTACTAACAACTATGCCATTCCTGCTGGCAACAGTTGGACTTCTTGGTTAGAAACAAATGTTTTAAATACAAATCTGAGTCATGAATTATCTTTTGTCAAGATTATTTTGTCATTTATTTAACAAGCATTTTCACAACAGCCTTGATTTAATGTCCAGTGCTGGCAGTAAATTTGAAACAGGAGAGAACAGGAAAGCAAAGCTTCTCTCAAGTGAATTTCTGAAATGTGAGGCCAGTGTGATGCCAGCAGTGCAGTAGCAGTGATCTTGATTTTATGCTTTGATTTTTTAAAGGTGTGGAGTACCCACTATCCTTGACTGAGTTCAGCCATCCACAACTCAGTAAACTCATAAATCCCAGTTTAAGGAGCACAGCACAGATCCGAAGAGGAAGCATTTCACCCTGTCATCTGCTTTAAAAATTCTTCACTGAGTGCTTCACCTGGAGACTGCTAAGAAAACAGAAGAACCCAGAGGAATGCTGTGTTTTCTGTATTAAGGACTTTGATCATGCAAAGGCTTTTTTTTTTTTTTTTTTTTTTTTTTTTGGTTTGTGATTTTAAATAGCTTGCAAAAGTGCTAATTGAAAAGTGAAGTGTATGGATGACTACAAGTTGACACTGGGATGGGATACCTCATGACCTATTGCCGAGGGCAAAAAAAGGCTTCTGGGCACCACTTCAGCCTTCTTGGCAAGTACCAAACACTAACATTCATATTATTTTCCCATGAATTGATCTTATCTGATCACTAATCTTGCAGAAGGCAATTGACAAGGGACAAGGAAAGAGTAAGCATGTTAGTTTTCCTCTGAGATTGCTCACTATCCATCACTATGATCTGAGCACACAGGAGGGAGGTTGGACATGTGTGCTCAGGAATGAGTAAAGGGCAAGTATGTGCCCTTTCAGCAGTAGATCATACGTAGGCTAGCAATTGTACCTCATGCTTGCTATCCTTTAATCCCACTCCCTGCTGTACATTCACACTCCTTGTTCAGCCAAAAGCACAAAGGAGCTGGTGTCTCAAGAAAAAAGAAAAAACCCTCTTTTTGGCTTGTTGCCTGCTGGCTCAGCAATCTCAGCTGTGTCCCTCCTTGATGACCCACGTGTCAGTGCAACTAAAAGGGAAAAGCCAGGACTGAACAAGCCCTAAATTAGCCTATAGTCCTTAAGAAATCTCCTTAGAAACCAGAAACTGGTTTACAGCTAAACTAAGCTGAATGCTGGTTGCCACTTCCCAAGACAGAGAAACTAGTGTTTGCTGCACACTTTCTTCCCCACAGGGCGATTGAAAATGTAGGAATGTTTCATCCCCATTCTAATCCTCATTCACTCGCTATCTTCCCTGCCCATTTGCCAGCAGTCCCAATAATGCTGGGTCTTACAATGGGCAGGCAGGTGAATGGGGCAGCTGGCTGATCCCAAAGAAAAATTTATGTCCCACCCTTAAGTAAAGACATTTTGCTGAATCAACCAGCTGAATAAACACACCCCATACCTCCACCATCACTAGATTTCTAGAATGCAAGAAAAGTTGGAGGGGAAAATTAGGAGTGAAAAAGAATCACTCCTTTCTACTGTTAGATTGGCCTAGCCTTAAAATGGAAATACACAGATTCTGCCTTCTCCTGTAGTTTGTAAAGTGAATAGGAAGCAGGTGAAAAAAATCTCCCATTTTGGTTTCCAGAGGTATTGAGGCAGTGATTGCATGGATTATTTTTCGGGAGCAGGATTAGCTGGAAACATCCTGGCCCTGTTCCAGCTTTGCAAAGTAGGTGTTTGCAAGGCTGCTTGCAGAACTGAGCTCTGAAAGATTGACCCACTCAAACATTTAAAATTTTTTCAGGATTTTTTTTCAACTGGACCAACTAACAAACGCAGCTCACTGTGGAACCATGCCTAATCTGGCACAATAGTTCTGTGAAATGTGAAAACTGCTTACACCAATTTAAGTTGTGTGACTGTCAAACATGTAGCTGCAGACTGACTGCTCATCTTCTAACAAACCTTGGCTTCCTAAATATCTGCAGCAGAATAAATCTGAGACAGTTTTATATTGTTCTAAGATAGTTCAGCTTATTGAACAAGTAGTAGCCAAGAAGGCCAATGTGGTGGTCAAAAAGGCCAGTAGCTCCTGGTCAGCATCAGAAATAGTGTGGCCATTGGGACCAGAAAAGTGATTGTCCCCCTTTGCATGCCACTGGTGAGACCATATTTCAAGTACTGTGTTCAGTTTTGGGGCCACTTGCTACAAGAAGGATATTGAGTAGCAGGAATGCATTCAGAGAAGAGGAATGAAGTGAATGGGATAGAAAGCAAGAGTTGTGAGCAGCATCTGAGGGAATTGGGGTTGTTCAGTCTGGAAAAAAAAGAGACCTCATAAATCTCTACCACTACATGATAAGAGATTGCAATGAGAGGGTATCTGTGTCCTGCCTGTAGCAGGACAAGGGGAAATGGTTTTAAGTTGAGGGAGGGAAGATTTAGGTTGGATGTCAGGGGGAAGTTCTTTATTATGAGAGTGGTAAGGTGCTGGAATAGGCTGCCCAGAAATGTTGTGAATGCCCCATACCTGGAGGGGTTCAAGGCTAGATTGGATTGGGTCCTGGGCAGCCTGATCTAGTATTAATGGGGAGGTTGGTGGCCCTGCATGTGGCAGGGGGGTTGGAGATTCATCATCCTTGAGGTCCCTTCCAACCCTGGCCATTCTGTGATTCTGTGATTCTGTTGTCAGGACACGAGCAATAGAGCATAAGGCAGTGGCCACAAGCTGCACCACAGGAGGTTTAGATTGGAAGAAATTCAAGAAGAATTTCTTCAGTGAAAGAGTGGTGAGGCATTGGAACAGACTGGGACAGAGACACTGCCCCTGCTGGAGATATTTCAGAGACTTGTGGATATAGCAATTAAGAAAAAGGTTTAGTGGTAGACTTGGTGGTGTTAGGTGATGGTTGGACTTCATGATCTTACCGGTCTTTTCCAACATAAGTGATTCTATGAAGATGATGGGTGGTGATCTGCTACAAAGGCATAAATTAGATGATTCTCACAATTTGCATTCTTCTATTTATGTGGTGCCAATAACACTGCTTACTATAAATGAGAAAAAGCCCAGAAGACAGCAGCAAAAACACAGGGTTCCCTTAATACCATGATCTCTTGTTAGAGCAGAATGAGTTAGTGTATAGGTAGCAAAAGGATTTCATTAGATTTTAAAAATACTTTAATATATTTCATGTAAAGTTGCATGAGAGAGGGAAAAGAGACTGTTTCAAGTCAGAACTATATGATACCTTGAACATGACACCAGTATTTAACTCCTCATTTAATTCAAAGCTTCTACCTTTATCTTCAGCTTCAGTTCTGCGCTAATCAACTTGCTTTTCCATCTTCAGCTCAGCAAAAGCCAACTCAAAGAAACTTTACTTTCTTAAAAGGAGAACCTCAGCAGCAGTAGAAGAGTATGTCAGCACTGGAGTTCTTGTGATTACTTCCTACTGGATATACCAGATAACCTTTAAACACTGCACTTCAGTTATCAAAATCATCCCAATTACACAGAACTGCTTAACAATTTGTGCAACTCCTGTAAGAACAAGATGTGTATGTGACAAGTTATAACAATTTTATTATTATATGCACCAAAGCTTTTTGGAAATGCAGCTCCCTAGGAATAACTCAAGTATCTTGCGTGCTATTTTGTCACATTCAGAATGTACTTATATCTACTCTGGTTATTTTATTCAATTTTCAGTAGAACCTCTATGGTTTGTATTGATACCTTTATTTAAAACAACTATTTTCACTGATAAGATAAGAATTTACATGATGGTTTTTATTTTCAGCAAATCCTTACAGGTCCTTAAACTGAACTCTAGTAACACTAGCTGGGGTGACTTTTAAATGCCTTAATGGGGGAAACTAGCTACAGTGCAGTGTCTGAACATGCCCTGTGTTTTGCACAGGAAAATATAATAGGACAAACATAATAAAACAGGACTTCTACTACCAGACACCTTCTTTTGTGTGGCAAATTTTGTATTACAAAATCTAATTGTGTGAATTATGTTAAAACTTTTGGCATTTGTTCACTACCAAATTTTATTTTTAACAGATGCAATAAATCATATATGTTATTCATTAAAAACAATCTAAATTTTTATTGAGAACCAATGGCTCCAGGAACCTGGTATTATAGGGTGACTTCTATAATAAAATGCTTTTGAACTGCTAACCAATGACTTATGCTTTATAGTATCCTTAAATTAAATAAGAAGAATGGCAAAAAAACCTCTCTTATTGAAAGAGCATCAGAGTAAGTAAGACAAGTAATTAACAATTGAGAAAAATCTGAGTTGGAATATGCTGCTATGGATTTGACTTCTATAAATTACACTTCAGTAGAGAAATAGGGAGTTTAAAACAAACTTTTTCATTCAATGGGTTTTATAAGAATATTAACATTTTACTATGGTATTGCTCTCCTCTATTTTAATAACACCTGGATTTAGCTCATTCTTCAAATTCTTTTTAAATTCCATTTGTCCTAAATGTCCCTTGCGATTTTTAGAACACAGTTAATGATTGAACAATGCCTTCCACCTGTAGAGGCTTTTACAACTCATACCCCTTAGGCAGAAATGAAAAGTTTAAGAACATACACAAACACAGGAAACATCCTTCTGGGTTAGACCAGGGATCCTCTTTTTCTCTGACAGTAGAAAGAGATCCTGGTACACGACAGGTACTTTGAGTGTATGTCAAATAGCCCTGGCTGTGGTCTCTCTTTCAACTCCGCCCAAATCTCTGACTGAAGTGCCAGATGCACTTTTGCCTCTCACCATGTCCCTTCCAAGTTCTAAGAGCTATTTGTCAATCTCTTCCAGGCCCTGCACTGTTGGTCATTCATGTCACCAGGAGGAAGAAGCTTGATAGGTGATATGGATCTTTGTGACTGTGGGACTTGTGTTCATTCCATCATCCACCCACATCGTCACGCAGAGCACCTCTGGGCAGCAACCACTTGTCTTTTAGTTCTTCAAGGAGTGATGTCAGGGTTTCCCTGTTCTATGTCCTCCTCCAATTCTTCTGTATTTTTTTTTTATCTTGAACTCATCCCTTTCTTTAATTTGCTGTCCAACTTGCTTTTTCTTGGTAATTGATGTAATTTTTTTTTTTCATTATCCCTTTTCTTTCTTCATGGAATCACCATCCCTAGAAATGTTCAAGGAGAGGGCAGTCGTGGCACTGAGGGATGTGGTTTAGTGGATATGATGGTGATGGTTTGATGGTTGGACTAGATGATGTTAGTGATCTTTCCAACCTTAATGATTCTGTTATTCTATGATCTTCCTGCCTCCCATCTTCCGTAACTCTATCATTTATTTTTCCATTTACCAAGAAGAGAACTATGTCAATCATTCAAAATGTGTGCAACTATGGTTATGGCAAAATGTTGCTTTGTCTTTCTCCTTTCAGATGATGCCAACAGCCTTTCCCTCCTCTCCCCTTTTAAGTGCTGCTACAAGTTCACCCAGTGATTTCAGAGAGCTGTCCAGCAACTCCAATACCTTTTCTGTGTTTTATCTGTTGGTTAGATCTGGCAGTGCTATCTAACAATCTGTGTGCTTCCAAGAATGCCAACTCACTTAGCCAATTAAGCAATGTTAAGCAACACAGGAATTTCATTCTGAATCTTTTGTATGATTATGCTAACAATTTATTGTGTAGGTATGAATATATTTATTCATCCCTGTGTTATGTGTGTTCCTTAACACATCTACAATGAGTGAAGCAGAATTCTTTCTTAAATAAGTTCAGACTCATTATCTTTGGTATGAGGTAGATAAGGTGAAAATGCTGCAGTTATAGATCCAAGTTACAAAGACAGGAGAGAGAGAGAAAATTTGTTACCTTTTGTTACTCAGCATCTGAGTCCTGCAGCAGAAGTCAGCTTTCCTTGTGGCAGCTGGTCTCCACACTGAGAAAATAATAAGGGAATTGATATTCCTTAAACATCATTGTGACCTCCATAGATTTTTAATTTTTCTCTTAAATTCATCACAGTTTTCTAGATGCACAAATACCAATAATGAGTACTTAAGATGCTATTATCATCAGCTTTTTGTGTGTGTGCCTAGACCTCTGATATGATACGTCCCTTGACTTGAAGACCATTTAGTGGAATTCAAATGGGTAGCTACAGGCTGAAGAAATATATTTTTTCCTTATCCATTTTACTTAGACAAAGAGAGAACAAATTGCTTTCTAGTGATCAGACAGAAGTCTGAGAAAGAACTGAAAGATTAACATAGTCCTTTAACTCCTGGTACAATAGCTTTTCTCTCTTTGTCCTGAATCAAACATATGGAGATTGCCAAGCAATAAAAAAGCTCTTAAATCACTTTTCTTGTCATCATCTATATCAACACTTAAGGAGAAGGGAGAATCCGTGTGGACTGTATTAAGATACGGATATTACATTTTGCTTGATGCATTGTTCCTTGTTAATTTGGTTTCCACCAGAAACAATAAGGTAAGGCATCTGTAAAGGCAATCATACAGATCACAGGCTATTCTTTTATAATGCTCTTTGCTAATTAATTTTGTATTTTAAAAATCCAAGTATTTTAAATCAGCTTTCTAGAAAATAAGAGGAAGTTCTACCCACTTTCTTTTTTTCTTTTTTTTCCTGCTTTGTTGGTAATTGTTTTGTGGGATGATGGTAAAATATCCAGGAATAAGTAAATCATCTCTTTAAATGAATAGTTTGAGACTATTCTATTTAATGAATGCTGAAAACTGGAGAGAAGAAATTTATTACTGAAGGAGTTCTATCCCCTTTTAAAATAATTCTGGGTTATTAAAAGTAAGCTTTAGAAGATTCAACCTTTTCCTATTGGTCGGCGTACTCCTTTCCCTTTCTGTCTTCAAATAAACCAACTGATGCCAGTTCTGATTTTCTTATGCAGGGAGGATGTGGGTACAACAAAGATATATTTAAATCTACATCACTGGAAAAATAAAATCATCCTTTTTACAATCTCCTGATTGCTCTTTATAAAGTCTTTTCTAATATTAGGATTGATGCCTATAAATACACAGGCAGTTAGACAGCAATCACCAAGGAGGAAGAAGAGCAATGAATAAATTTAGGTTTGAAATGTAGAACGTCTCTAATCATCAGAAGAATCTGGTTCTGGAACAGCTTTTCAGTAGAAATCACGTTGGAATGAACTCTTTTCAGTACAAAGATGACATCTATGATTTCCAGCTCTGCCAATTTAATCAGAAGTCTGCAACACTGCTTAGCATCTTTCTTCCTTGTACTGAAAAAATGGAATTCTGCAGTCCGAGCAACCTGCTGCCTATGTGGAAACATAGCTCCAGCTCTGTCTCAGGGATGAAAGGGAAAAAATCTATATTCTGGGTTGCCTATACAGGGAGTGAGCTCTTGCTGGGCTGTGGAGTTGTGTTAAATAACTTTTGTGAAAGTATCTGTAGAAGTTTTGACATGATTACCTTTCTGCTGGAGGGCACTGTCTGCAGAGCTGAGTTGGCAGAAAGGTTCATACAAGTGTTTCTTCTTTGCTTCAGCTAAAGGTCAGCCAAGATTAGCTCAAAAGTGCATCCACTGAGTTGTGCAGGAGCAGACTGGAGTGCTCACAGAGCCCATGCCACCAGCTGGACTGCAGGGTGAATGAAGTGTGAGAGAAATTGCCTTAACAGCTTCAGCCATTTCTGCCATGTCTGCAGTGATCACCTGAAGCAGCAGCCACTGTTATGTCTGATTACAATAACCACTTACTTCTACTGCCATCTGAGTGATAGGGTCTGCGTGGCAAAGACCTCTGAATTATTAAACTTGCATTATTTGTAGACAGAAGGAAAATACTTCAGCATCAGATTTAAGCATTCTCAGCTGTATTTCTGTGGCACACTGGGAAATTCCTGAAGCACAGAAGGAAAAATGTCCAACACACAGCAGCTGGGATGGGATGCAGGAGGAGGAGGAGGAGGAGTAGGAGGACGAAGATAGCACTCATGCTGGCACGCTGCCATATGGATTCAATCATAAGGCTGTCACCATTTTAAGCTTCCTTTGGGACACAAAGCTGACCAAGGCCAAGATCCATTTGACCCATTCTATTCATTTTAAGAGCGATCAATAGATACTTGCAGGCACAGCCATGTACTGAATGATTACATTTGGTTTCCAGCAGTCAGTGACTTATGGACCTCCTAAAGCAGTTATTCTTCCTAAATCGGATATTACATCCCAACTGCTGTGTTTAACAGCTACAGATGGACTTCCACTTCATTGCTTGTATGTTGTTTGACTTTTTTTTTTTTAAATTCACTTATACTTTTGACCTCTACAACATCTCATGGCAGTGAGTCCTGCAATTTAATTACACACTAAAAAAAAGGACTGGCTTGAAGGTCTGCCTGCAGGCCGCAGCTCTGTGTCCCTCAAAGCCACTTGCCATTTTTGTACTCTCTCTGCAGAGTTGCAGCCAACAGGGACACATGCAGAAGCCAGAAATGGAAAAGATCTGCTGTGATAGTGCTAGCTCCAGCCGTATTAGAAATGTTTTTTGGTCACAGCACGACATCAGCATGCGTAGGAGATGCAGCCTGCCTCTGATGAGTCTGTGGGGAACAAAACCAAAATGACTTCTCCTGCCTCCAGGCTGTCTCTCCTCCACAAAGAATAGGGCAGGAGTCACGCTAGAGCTGCCTGCACATCTCCTTGGGCATCACTGGTATTTTTTCCAGACCTGTCATTTTCCTGACAATTGTTCTTCTAGAGGTATTTCCTATCGTCTACACGTTAGATGAATACCAACTCTGTTTGCTTGCATACACGTTACAGAGATGATGTTTCACAATACTCCTCAATCACAGTTTGTGTTTGCAATCTGTTTTCAGTACAATAAGCGCCAGTACAAGAAAATCACAAAACAACTGAAAGTTTAACACAAATGGTCAGTCTAGAAGTAGAGCCCTGTTGTGAGTCATAAAGATAATAAACCGGAATGGTGATTTTCTAAGGATCACGCAGGATTTTTTTCTCCTGGGTAATTATTTATCAATAGGAGACTTTGGTTTTTTCCCCCCTACAGTTTGTTTTCTGTTTCAAAGAATAGAGAAGCACTGTGTCACTGTGTTTGAGATCACACTCAATCATCGCAGCAGTCACATCTAAGATTGTACAAAATACGAGAACAAGGATAAAGGAAAAACCCAGAATACCCATAAACCACTGAAAGACAATTTGCCCTGGAATAAATCACAAGAAATAAAGATCAGTTTGTTTATACACAAACTCTCCTTTGGTAACCTACTGAGGGCTTTTGATAGCAAATAACACCATTGCTGATTTACGTCTTACATTTCTTTGTGGTAATCCAAAGTGATCTGCAGATGACATACAGGATTATTTCATTCATCTCTAAAATGCAGTCTCCTGTTGAGTAAAAAAAATGTGATTGTTCTCTGACAACCATAATACACCATATGCTAAATCAGTATTGTAGGTTCTGGATATCTGAGGTATAATTCCATTTATAGACAGAATGCATGAGCTGTCTGTTTTCTTTTTTTAAGAAAAATGAGAAGATATAAATGCTGAAGAAAATCCTAATTATATGCTAGAAAACCTTCCTCCAAACCAAAACCATATTATCTGATTAAGATATCATTTATTCTACATTACTTTTTTCATCTTTTTTCTCAGAGATAAATATATTACTTTTTCCCCTCTCAAAAAGAAGTTTTAATTCCTTCAGTCCTCTTAGCAGGTGAAAAGCTTTATTTCCCTCTTTTTTAATGAAAGTTTTAAGCCTTATGATTGTGAAGAAAAGATTAAAAGTCAGCAGTAAAGGTTCAATAATTGTAAATCAAATCACCCCTGTGAATCTCATATTTCTTTTCAAATCATCTGATGCCTGGGCAATAATATCATAGAATCACAGAATTGTTTAGGTTGGAAGGGACCTTTAAGATCATGTAGTTTCAACCCCTGCTATAGGCAGGCACACCTCCCTCCAGACCAGGTTGCTCACAGCCCCTTCCAGCCTGGCCTTGAACACCTCCAGGGAGGGGGCTTCCACACCCTCTCTGGGCAACCTGTTCCAGTGTTTCACCACACTCACAGAAAATAATTTCTTCCTAACATCTCGTCTAAATCCACCCTCTTCAATTTAAAGCCATTTCCTCTTGTCCTCTTATAAAAAGTCCCTCCCCAGCTTTCCCGTAGGCCCCCTTCATGTAGAGAAACACCACTATACGATCCTGCTGGAGCCTTCCAGTCTCCAGGCTGAAGAGCCCCAGCTCTCAGCTTATCCCAGTAGGGCACGTGCTCCAGCCCTCTGATCATCTTTGTGGCCCTCCTCCGGACCTACTCCAACAACTCCATGTCTTTTTTGTGCTGGGGGCCCTAGAACTGGGTGCAGTACTCCAGGAGGAGTCTCATGAGAGAAGAGTAGAGTAGAATCATCTCTCCTGACCTGCTGGTCATGCTTCTCTCGATGCAACCCATGATACAGTTGGTTTTCTGGGCTGCAAGCACACATTACCAGCTCATGTTGAGACTTTAATCAACCGACACCCCCAAATCTTTTTTCTCAGGGCTGCTCTCAAGCCATTCTCTGACCAGCCTGTGTTTGCACTTGGAATTGCCCCGACCCAGATGCAGGACCTTGCACTTGAACTTCTTGAGGTTGGCATGAGCCCACCTCTCAGACCTGTCTGGGTCCCTCTGAATGGCAGAGGGATATGATTCTTGGCAACTGAGGCAGAAGACCTTCATATGCTTAGGACTGATAGTATTCTAATTATTACCTCTTTACAGTTATTTAATATAAGATCTTAGATTGTTATAACCTTGACTCTGCATTCCAAGATAACTGAAACAAATCTTGTTCGGGTTGGAGGACTTCAGATGACTGGGAACAGTTAGTGGTATGAATAACAAGAAAACCAAGGTTTTACAACAGGCAAAATTTTGCAAAACTCAGTAACCTGCACAATTTTACCTAGGTAGACTTGAAATGCTTTGTACAATTTAATGAGCATATAATATACTATTACTAGGTTTTAAAGCAGAGATGGGAACACACACTGCAGGGAAGAACAAATCACCAATCTGTACTTAGCTGAATGCAAAATTGGCTTAGTTTGGTTCAGGGCTGTTGTGTAAAGCGGCTTAGCTCCAGCAGGCCAGATCCTAAAGCGCAGTTTAGGTTTTCTGATACAACTTTTAATCAAGTGTCTAATTAATAGGGCTGAAGCAGGTCTTCCAGAGTGAACATCAAGGTAATTTCCCTGGCAAGCACAGGGGGCCTGCAGAACAAATAGCTCCACAGTACTTGGGGCTTTGGGGAACAAATGGATCCTCGTGAGCTATCAGCATCACTCAATATCTTTTGGAAGTCTGTTCAAATGCTGCCCTTCTCCATTCCCACTGAGAATACAAATTCTCATAGCTCTGACTGGTGTAACTAGTCAATATTCCCATTTGATATTGATTGGATGCTTGGCATTAATTTTCAGTGTAATTCTATTCCAGGTGTTTGTGCACTACAAAAGGTTTTTGTTTCTAAGCAAATTTTCTGTGATGGTAATTATCCCTCCTGTTCTGTAATTCAAGCCTACAAGTTGATTTATTCCCCATGTGTTCTTTGTAGAACTAAATGTGTAGTTGTTGCAACAGACTCACTTCTGACAAAGCTGATCTAAACACTTGCAGAAATGTCTCCTTGCCTTTGCAGTTATGAGCCCAATCAATCAGTCAGCATTTTCATTGGTTTACAGATTTACCATGGCTCTCATCTACTAAGGAGGGGGGAGAAGGGAAAAGCTAGGGCAGGGGGTGTCTTCCTTACAGTTTTTTAGTGACAGGTGCTATTCGTGCCTCACTTCACAAGTATTTTAGTACGTGTTGAAAGTTGGAAGTGGTAATGGGTCAGAAAATCACAAACAGGTTTGGGTAGTGATTGTGATATGTCTCTGAAGCCCCCTGAAATCAGCTCTGTACTGAGATTTCATTCTGACTTGTTTCAGCTGGCACATTTAGAATAAGATTATCTCATCTGTCTTGGCTCGTATCGTATCATTTCACACATAATTTGCTACCCACAGAACAGCTTCTTTTTCCCTTTGTTCATCATATTCTGAGAACCATAACTACAAGAAAAAGCTAAAAATTCATTAAAAAAATAGGTAATACTGGCTACTGTTCTGACAGCACTGATTGCTTTCATGTCTTTCTTCTTTGCACATATTCCACCATAACTTGTGGTTTTCAAAATGTTCTTCGCACACCATCCAACGCTCTTTGCAGAAGGCATTGCTGTGGTGGCATTTATTTTCAGCCCTCTCTGGGGCACAAGGAGGAGAATTTTTTAGGCCCATGGAAGCACGTGCCCCATTCAAGAGTCCAACCCTGACTACATGTCCATGGATATACAAGTTGCGGTTCTGTTTTAAGATACCCAAGGAATATATGTATCAAATATAAAACTAAACTTGTTTTTCTGAGAGGGAACTGTGACTGGACAGAAACCATGGTAACGAGGGTGGCACCTGCTTGTTCCTCAGTGATAAAAATGCACAGATTGGTCTTTGAGCTTAGCAATAAAACAAAATCAAGAAAGTTTTCAAGTAGCCTTGCAGCACAGCTGCCTTCCTTGTCCCAGGCAGGACACGTACCCAGTCTTCACACTTCCATATTCACTGATCCATCTTTTAGGCGTGCAACAAACAGCACAAAATGTATTTCATACAAAGGAAAACAATTTATTCTCACAGCCATTGCTTTGAAAGAACACATAACCCAAACCTTCTTCCCTGTAGAGCTGTTATGAAGTATGACTCACCCTTGGCCAACGTGTTGGATCTTCACTTTAATTAGAATACGTGCATTTAAAAATTGTTGTAAACACTTGCTGTTGGTAGCAAATTATTCCCTAGTATACAGTGGAAAGCAGAAGCAGTTTTAATACATTTAATACAATAAGCTGTACATTTCAAGTCATGTTAGGACAACACATTGACAAAAATTAATTAGGGAAATTTGACTAATTAGCATACATTGGCTGCCATACAAATCATGTTGGCATGAAAAATGGGAATAATGCAAATTGTACCCTACAGTGATGATTAAATATTTTCTAAACACTGAACAATATCATACAGATCCTTGATATCTATCCTGCATGGCAATTTTGAAGAAGGATACAATTTATTTGTAATGAGTGACAAGAGATAAAACTTTGGTGCTTTCCAGCTGTTGATGGTACACATAAATGGACTGACTTTCATTTTGCATGCAGGAGAAATGACTTCATGCTGACCTGGGATCCAGCTGACCCGTGTGGCAGAATTAGCAGCAGTGAGTAATCCAGAGAATGGCACACTCTTGAACATTGCAATGAGAAAGTTGGAAAAAAAATCACCTCTTTCCAACTTGCACACTTCTGCACTTTGCACACTTTGCAAGCTTAGACTGTTCCCAAGAGCTAAGCTATCACACTAATAGTAGAATGATTGGCATTATTTGTCTGTGTATTTGTATAAGACAAATATATTTGTCCGTAAGCAAAAAAGCCTTTTTCTCCGTTCAAGGTTCACTCATTTACTGGCTCAGGATTTAGTGTCAGAGATTTTGTAAGAAAATATTAGAATTATTCTATGATTCTATGAACATAATATTCTATCACTGTGTGTAAAAAGGAAATCTCTAAAGTGTTAGACTAATTTAATTTATTACGATCATCTTTACTTTAAAAGTGTTCTCACATGGTCAGATCAATAGCACATGACTAGAGCATTATCATAAGTACTCACATCTAAGTACTCACAAGAGTGCCATTTCACACTTCCATAGAAGAGTATTTCAATGTTTTTCATCCCTCAGAAGTAAAAAGTGAACTGAAATAGCCTTATTTCTGAGAAATTTACTGGAGTCTCAGAGCTAATCTTAAGGCCTGACTGCTCATATTTTCAATCTCATGAGTCATTTCAGTCAGTGGGAACCTGATCATTTTTGTATATAAATATTCACATATATAATCCACGGGACCTGAGAGTCTACCCTGTTCCATTCATTCAGCAAGAGCAGTCATACGCCTGCAACTGGAGCATGAGGTTTCCCATTTCACCATCCTCTTGCAGTGAGGTTTTTGAGTTTTCTTTACTACCAACCTGAACTTAAGGTGTGCACTCGCCATGGAGACAAATGTGCACATGGTGCTAAGCCACTAGAGAGTTTTCTTAAAACACAGATAGCATTAAATTGGAGGACAGGAGGTTCCCTCTGAACACCAGCCAGCACTTCTGCACTCTGCATGTGACAGAGCACTGGTACAGACTGCCCAGAGAGGCTGTGGGGTCTCCTCCTTGGAGATCTTCAGAAGCTGCCTGGCCGTGACCTTGGACACCCTGCTCTGGATGTCCCAGCTTGGGCAGGGGCTGGGCCAGATAGACTTGGAGGTCCCTTCTCACTCCAACCATTCTGGGATTCCTGGAGTGATTCAAGAGATATAATTTTAAAAAATGTGATGTTTGTTGCTATGGAATTGCTTTTCAAAAATGGAAACATCAGGCTTCACACCCAGATTTCTTCATATATCTGATGCAGACTTGAAGCATAAAGAAATTGCATGCAAGTTTTTGTGAAGCATCTCTGTAAAAATATGGGAGACATGCAAGCAAAATATCAAATTACTCAGTGGGTAAATACAATATCATCAAAATGCAGAATCAAAGCAACATAAATTCTAAAGCTGATCTGTAACATGCTTGCTCCCAAAAATTTCGTATAGTTTGGGGCTTTTGAAAATGAGTAACGACTAAAAATCTTTAATGTGTGCAGTAAGTGGAAGTAATTCTTTTCAGAAAGTGCTCTCTCTGGCTGTACTGTGGGTTCTGTAACCTTATTATCAGAAAACATTACTAGAGAGAAATTGCTATGGGAAGAGGAGAGGCTGTGAGTTTACATGCAATTTTTCTACGCTACTGTTCATTAAATAAAATAAGGCAATGCTATTTTGTTCAGATTTTCACTCATGTATCCCTGTTCTCCTGCTCAGAAGCCTGGCTTGCGCTTCTCAGAGATCACTGCATTTCCTGATGTGAAGTACATATAGAGAAAATGCACAAGACAACAAGAAAAAGAATAACATTATTACAATTGTGGGATTAATCTTTATGTTGCATATTTGCATTCTGTTCAATGATTCTTTTGTCTTCTAAGTTGTGTTTCACCTTCCTCTCCTCTCACAGATGAGGTAAAAAAGTGAGCTCCGGGAAGAAACAGAAATAAGAAGAATGATATTCCAAGTGGAGGAGTAAAGCAGAGGCGAACAGAATCAAGTTTCTTTTCTCAAAATTCTTAATGTTGGCAGAGCATAGGAAATGTGAAATCACCCTTCCCAGCAGCACACAGCAGAACAGCAACAGGTAAGTTGCAACAGGAAGAATTTTACCTCAACATAAGGAAACAATTATCCCCATCCTTAGGGACTGGAAGTGGTTGCCCAAGTTGTGCAGTTTTCAGCTGTGGGAGCATCCAGAGCTTGACCTTTATTTCCTTACAAATAAATTACTGCAATTCTATGGATTCAAGACTGCTTACAACATGGCACCCAACTTTTCGATGAAGCAAATGATCTGCCTTTTCCATATGAGATGCTGAGTTCCCCCTTCACTAAGATAATTCCTCAACACCATAATGATTAGGTCACAGATACCTAGTTAGCTACTTACACTTGACTTCCACAGAGGTTGCTCAGCCCCTGTTAAAGCTATGTCATCCTGCTCCTGCATGTCAGTAAGAATCCAGCACTCATTAATCCAGTACAACTGGCACTGTATAACCTTAACAGACTAAGGATAAGCTCTGAGAGAGCTGCAGGAATTACAGATGCTTCTAATGATCTGCAATTTTATAGGTAAAATAAATACCTCTCTAAAATTTTAATGTAGAAAAGGCAAAATATGCATACGTTAAAAAAAATCGTGCCTATGACAATTCAATATTAATTTCTTATATTTCTTTTTATTTCTTCTCCGCTGCTAGGTAATGTCAGACAATGTTATTCCTAATGATAAGTCAGAGAAAAAAAGTAACAGCAAATTAAGTAATTCTTTATGCGATGACTTACCTAAAAACCATGGGGTGAAGTGACCTTGCAGAGCACAGCCAAAACAAACACTACATCTGCTTTCATATTTCAGATCTAGGTGCATCCTGGAAGGTCATCTTCCCAAAGGATGCATTCAGGTCCCTTGAATCCCCCTTCAAAAAAAAAAGTCACGTGATATTCTGATAAATCTCTGGAGGCACTTCAAAGCTTCCCCAGTTAACAGCATAAAACAAAGAAAGGAAGCCACCTGCATTTAAGATGGATTTGGCTTTTAGAAAGTTTTATTTGGGGGAAAAGGGTTATTTATAAGGATCCAGTAACAAAACCATCAAGCTATATCTCCTCTCAAGCCTGGAACTCCATTCCTGCCTAGCAAATGTAGTGCAGGGATGCAACAGATAAGCTGTTTTCTCATCTTTAAGACACACTTTTTTTCAGCTGAATCTTCAGATACCACTCTGCAACCATAGAAACGGTTTGACCAATTGGAATAAACCCTGCATTTTTATCTCTTAAGTAATCACTTTTCCTTATCACAAAAATAACTTGAAGCCAGCAGCGTGTGAAGTTAGTTCAGACTCCAGTTGCCTTTAACTTGAAACAAAGCTTTGATCAAGGCTGCACAAGTGCAGTGTAACTGTGCCCTGCACAGACAGGACAAAGCATATCAAAATCCTTCATGGCGTTCTTTAGCCTGGTTTTCTTCCTCATTTTGAGAAGTCCTGATGATATATGCAGGAGATAGCGAAGAAGATGCTGGTGTTTCAACGAGGATAAAGTATTATTTTAAGAAAGGCCTTTCATACTCTGTTAAAAATGATTTCTTTTTTAAAATGGAAATTGCCACAGAGAGACAGGTTAAATTCAAGACACAACAGAACAACAGCATGTCAAAAGCTTTATGTAATTTATTTACATTAATATCATATTCTGCATTTCTATTTTAACTAGATTTAGATTTTCCTTTTTCATTTTCAGAAGTAGCTAGCAGCTAACACAATGGGATTGGTTCGTATTTCTGAAAAGTATTATTTCAGGTTGCAGCAATCTTAGTGGGATTTGAGTAGTATGGCTCACACTCAGCTCAGGCTTTTGTCCTGACTGAGAATTAATTGCATATCTTGGAAGAACTGAATAAATAAAATACTGTAAAGCATAATGATGAAGCAAAGGTTGAATTCTATAACAAGTTTCAAGGAAGCAGAATTGCAGAAAATGCAACATTTGAGTATAAAAACTCAACAAGGTTTTCTTATAATGCTCTGTCAGTAAAACTATGTTTTTTCCTTAGGATCTCTCAGAAACATTGTTCTTTCACTACTTTTTTAAGGCTAGAGAACTATTTATGTTATTGAACCTATGCATTACAAATGGATATTTGTTATTGATGGAAACAAGACTTGCTTTTAGTAGCATCTTGTCAGCTTTTAGTCACGACCTGTGGCCATGGTAAAATTCAAATAAACTTTATTAAAAATATACAAAATAGTGTATTGTTTCCAAAAAGGTTAAGAAACTGTCATTAAATGCCAGTCACAGGAAAAATAGTTCCAGTTTAATATTAAAGTACTGCATGTGCAGAAGTGAGCTGATAGAATTCATCTTTAAGTGACAACAACTATGAATTTGTTCCCACACAGGAAATCTTTAACAGGTGACAGCTAATTGAGAAAGGAGGAATACAATATGAATTTTATTCCCAATTTCTTCCCCTGTGGAGAAACAAAACCAGCCAAGTGGCATTATTTCTTTCTGAAGACATCATCAGTAGCCTGCTTTGCTTTAATTCACTGTTACTCAATGCACTTGCTTTCTATTTATTCCAGTTTCACTGTAGCTTTAGGTACACAGTAAATCAGCCTCAGTCATTGTACACAGTTAATTACAGATCTGTGACACAGGGTTAGAGACTTGAGCAACAAGCAGGAAGAGTTGGAAGCGATTGTGAGTCAAGCTAATTATGACCTTGTTGCTATTACTGAAACATGGTGGGACCACTCCCATGACTGGAGTGCTGTGATAGATGGCTACAAGCTCTTCAGAAGGGATAGATGATGAAAGAAGGGTGGTGGTGTGGCCTTTTATATCAAAGACTGTTTTGATATTGAAGAGCTTGGGGTTCGTAATGACAGAGTGGAGTGTCTATGGGTAAGGATCAGGGGGAAGGCCTGTAGTGGTGACATCTTGGTGGGGGACTGCTATAGACTGTCTAACCAGGATAAAGAGTTGGACGAAGCTTTCTATGAGCAGCTCGCGGAAGTCACGCGATCGCCAGCACTTGTTCTCATTGGAGATTTCAACTTCCCTGATATATATTGGAAGTATAATACAGCACAGAGGAAGCAGTCCAGGAGGTTTCTAGACTGCGTGGAAGATAGTTTCCTTATGCAACTGGTAGGCGAACCTACCAGGGGTGGCGCCCTGCCAGACCTGATCTTCACTAACAGAGAAGGACTGGTGGGAGAAGTGAAGGCTGGGGACCGTCTTGGGCAGAGCGACCATGGAACTGTGCAATTCTCTATTCTTGGGGGTATCAAAAGAGCGAACAGCAAAACTACTTTCTTGAACTTCCAGAGGGCGGACTTTGATCTGTTCAGGGCGCTTGTAGCACGGTCCCTTGGGAGTCGCTTCTTAAGGGTAAAGGGGTCCAGGAAGCCTGGACGCTCCTCAAGATGGAAATCTTAAAGGTGCAAGAACAAGCTGTCCCCGAGTGCCGTAAGGCGAGCCGCAGGGGTAGAAGACTGGTGTGGATGAGCCAGGAACTACTGTTGAGACTCAGGGAGAAAAAGAGAGTCTACGTCCTCTGGAAGAAGGAACAGGCTAGTTGGGGAGATTACAAGGAAGTAGCTAAGGTAAAGAGGAAAGGGACCTGGGGGAGTTGATTGATGCTGAACATGAGCTGACAGTGTGCCCAGGTGGCCAAGAGGGCCAACAGCATCCTGGCCTGCATTAGAAATAATGTGGCCAGCAGGAGCAGGGAGGTAATCAACACCCTGTACCTGAGTACACTGGTGAGGCCGCATCTCGAGTACTGTGTTCAGTTTTCAGCCCCTCACTACAGGAAAGACATTGAGGCCCTGGAGCGTGTCCAGAGAAGGGCCACCAAACTGGTGAGGGGTCTGGAGCACAAGTCTTATGAGGAGAGGCTGAGGGAGCTAGGATTGTTTAGTCTGGAGAAGAGGAGGCTCAGAGGAGACCTGATTGCACTCTACAACTTCCTGAAAGGAGGTTGTGATGAGGAAGGGTTTGGCCTCTTCTCCCAGGCAACAAACAGGACCCGGGGAAGTGGCCGCAAGTTGTACCAGAGGAGGTTTGGTTAGACTTAAGGAAGAACTTCCTCTCTCAGAGAGTGGTCAGGCACTGAAATGGCTGCCCAGGGAGGTGGTAGAGTCGCCATCCCTGGCAGTGTTCAAGAGGCGTCTGGATGAGGAGCTGCGAGATGTGGTTTAGTAGCTTGTGGTAGAAGTGGTAGTGTGAAGACGGTTGGACTAGATGATCTTATAGGTCGTTTCCAACCTTGTGATTCTATGATTCTATGACTTGCCAGATGGCACCCGGCAACAAATTAGTGGGGAGAGTGGGAGGACATGATCATGGCAAGGGAGTGAATGGTAGCAACCAGGCTGGGATGAACTTCTGCTTATAAGAAGTCTTAGCATTTGTTTCTGAGATTGACTAGATTAACAAAATATTTCCCATTATATGGCAAGGTGAGGGATATCTTTGAACCAAATATTTTGCATTCAGCTTGAACTGTTCTTAGCAATAAATGACATCTCATATCAAACATAAAATATTTTACTAGACTATAAAAATAGGTTTTAGAATAAACTTTTCCTGTCCCAAATCAAAGTACTGACAGATAATGTACTCAAAAAATTCAGTCACATCTTGGTACTATACCCAATTTTAGTAACTTTTCCCCCCTGTGGACATGGCTGGTAATAGAAGTAACATGAACATGTTTGATGCAACCGAAAGATAGCAACTGAGGCAGGCAAGGGTAAAAGACTGCTTCTCAGTTCTAAATACATAAGCTCGAACCCACTTCTCCTCTTCAATAGGAGGGAGCTCATGGCCCGGCCCGTAGCATGCTTTAGGGTACAGTGCTGAGCTACCAGCACAAGGGACCAGGACTGAAGGCAACTGAAAGTGACAGCACACAGCCTCCTGCCCAGCACCTCAGCCCTGCAGCACAACTGTGGCCCAGGCAGCACCTGGTCTGGGGCAAGTCAGAACTGCTTGAATCACAACCTGCACCACGTTTGTTTTTTTTTTCCCTTGGGAACAAAGCTCTGTGCAATTAAGAACAGGACATCCTTTAGTTCAAATAAAACACTCTGAAGACTACGCCTTCACTTTTTTTTTTTTTTCTTCTCTTCTCTCTGCCAAGACAGGCAGTTAGCACCAGCTCAGCATTCCCAGCCACATGCAGGTTGCCAGAGCTGCTTTTCTTTCTCCAAACATCTGTCACATAAGCAGACCTACCAGTTATTTTACATCCATGCTTCTGCTTACAAAAGCCTGTGGCAGGAATAAGCCTGGCTAGCACCAGCAGCATCAATGGACTCTGTTCTATACAGCAACTCCACTCACAAGTATGGCTGCTCCTGTGCACCAGTGCACCTAGCCACAGGGCTTCAGTCCTACAAAAGCCTTGCATCCCCATAGGAGCTGACTACTCTGCTACAGCTCCCTTCCAATTTCATCTCTTTCAATGCAGCAGTGCTGCACTTTGTCAGGAGGCAAAAAAACATGGATGGACCCTCTTACAACACCCAGTCCTGATGCAGGCTAAATAGCTTGTCGTCACCTTCTAGGGGGTTGCACTCTCTATTGCAAAAGCTTTCTCTGGAAGCCCTCAAGAGAAAAGACAGCACCAATAATAACGTGGCAGTACCTACCTAAACCATGGAAGGTTACAAAATTAACTAGGTTCATAGGTTACTGAGACGTATTCAATAACGACAGGCACCAGTGCAGTGGTTTGATCATTAATAGCATGTAAGTCAGCATAGACCTTCCTTGCCCTTCCAGTCTCAAGCACCAAAAGCCATTTGCACATGAGGCCTGCCTGTACTGAGCAGGTCCCTATAGCTGTTGCTGTGAATTCAACACCGCTGCCATCTGACAACCAGAAGACTCCTGTTCAAAATGCATTCCAGCACAGAACTATGAAACCTGAAGCTACCTGGAATTTCAAACAAGAAAGTACAGACTTACATGAAAAAGGCCCTTTTAAACAAAGAGACCCTTTTAAACTTCAGAGGTTTCAATCCTGTATTACGACTACTTGAGGTTTGATCCCATTTTTCAACACAGAAATAAGATACTCTTTAAGTTTAGTACATATGTCTAACTCATGAGCATTCTTTTCTTTCCTTCTTGGGTAAAAATAGGTTGCTTAAAAGACTGTTTGGTTGAATATGCTGGATAACTACAGAAAGATTTTTTTTTCTTTTTTTTTTTTTTTACTGAAGTTCCCTCTCACTGAACTGCACAGAAAGCGGAGTTAAACCTCTTTCTTGCCTTACAACACTGAATCTGCTATCTCAGCATCAAACTGCAAGAACCTGGCTACTACTAATACAAAGAAAGGTAGCACAAGATCTATTTTAGTTTAAAATACCTCAAAGGACAAATGTTGAAGATGTATGAAAAGACACATCCCTTTCAAAAATCTGTCACAAGTTCTCCAGAACAAAACATCTGCTCAGTCCTCTCACCTTTACCTCAGATATGCTACTCCTGGAAGGCAAGATACCACTCTGCTGAAATAAAACAGGTCATTGATACCATGACAGAACATAAGCAACATTTGCCTGTGAGTCAGTAAAAAGCAAAAAGCGCAGCTACATAAAGTTTTCCTAGAAACTGGCAGAGAAGACTGGCTGGAGAAGATTGGGAATACACACTTACAGAATGAAGCTAAAGAAACGGATGCACTGAAGTGAGAACATCCCAGAAAACACGGATAAGTGAGCAAATAGACTCCCCCTAGAGACATCTTAGAGAAAATTCAAGTCTGGAAGCCAGAATGCCTGCTGGAACATTCCTACGGAACAGTGTAAATTGTTCTTTACCAAATTCAGTAATTCCACATAGCAGTCAAAAAAATTTGAAATTTGGCACAGCACATTCATAGAAATGAAACATGAGAAATTATCCACATAAGATTCCCATAAACCTGTATGGCAGATCCCCACAAATTCTCCATAATTACCACTTCAAAACATTTGCTTGAAGAAAACCTTTTTCTTATGCCAACAGCTAAACAGCCAGAGGAAAGGGAATAGACAAAACCAAGTTAAAAGTGTAAAAGAAATACCAAAACAGGTACTGAGTCAAGGGGCATGGTTAAACTGTTATCTAACGCTGATTGTAAAGCAAGTTTTTAATTAACTCCAATGCATAAATGAAGATCCATTTTCAAATAAGGAAATCACAGAGTCTCCTACAAAAATAAAGTATCTGTACCAAATGTATTCCACAGCTATTCTTTCTGAATTCCACCTTAAATATTATACTAGGATGAACAGTATTGAAAAATACAGTGTTTCTGTTACAGCATAGAAGGCTATTTTGTGGAAAACAAGTAAATTGTAATGTGGTTCACGGCTCAGAATTATTATTTGTTATTTTCAATTCAGGTCTGTCCCCATTAAGTTACAGGTTACTCACATCCAAGACAAATCAGAATTTTTACACAATCTTTCACTAGTCTATAATGATATGTACTTTAAAAAAAACCTTGAATACACTGTGGTAAACTATAACTAAACACTTTTTCACCTCAGAGAAGTGGTAAGAATCTTACTACGAAATAGCAAAGCTGATGTTGTTGTTGGCAAAATATTTACCATAATCAGAATTCTAAGACCTAACAAAGCAGTCATTATAAAGGAAGTTACATTTAGCTTTTTTATGATGGACATCAGAAACATTCATGTTGCAGTGTAAACATTTCAACATTATTATTATTTTTAATGAAAGCAACCATACTGTAGTTTTAAATATAAATTCTGCTTTCTTTTCTAAGTCAGCTGGAGAACATGAACCAGTTTTCACTAGTCAGTACTTGCCAGCAGTGCTAAACTTCTTCCTTATCTGCACAGACCCAGAGTATCTGCACAGCCCAGTTATCTCCCCAGTTTAACTTTCTTTACTAACAACTAACGGATGCTGTCTATCTTGAGTGTGGTAGCCTGAGGAAAACTTGTTTATCAGTGAACACGCTGATCTAAGCTTATACTTGGATGAATCAGAGAAGCCTCCATGGGGGAAAAAGGCTTATTACAACAGCACAGGTAGACATTTACAAAAGATCTACTAGTGGGTCCAATCAGTAGATACAATTGCATTTAACAGCTACCTACTACCTGAACCATTACTTCCCATACAGCAAGTGCCAGAGGCTGCTGCAAAAGACTGCCACATTAGATTTTCACTCTACAAATTCAGTGACTGATGGAGAGTACCTGGGGAGGTACAGATAATTCAGCAAAATCAGAATGGAGTGGAAGAGGGGTCACACATTAGTCATCAGGAAGAAGCCTTCTTGGTATTCACCTTTGTATTTTGACACAGCTGAACATACTACATCATCTTATGGCTAACACTCTTTGTAAAGTGTATTATTTAACTTTTATACACTAGAAATACAGCTGCTTTAACGTACACACACCTTGAGAGCAAGTCCTTGCAACACGAATTACAAAGCTAATACACACAGAGCACTGATTTTGCTGGAGGCCAGGAAGTCTCTGTTAAGAAAAGCAACCTATTTGGTTTTTTTTTTTCTTTTGTTTGTTTAAGTTAAATTTCTAAATAGAACTTACATATTTTAACTGAATGGAAAACACGTGAATGCAACAATCAGAATCCTGTGACAGGCTCTCACACAACTTAGTTGTTAAAATCTGTTTTACAAACTCTGTCCTTTAATTACCAGATTTAACTAAAGCCATCAAATACAGAATGGAATTGCCTGAATACATCTTTTTGGTACGAGACAGCAGCTTTGCTGAATAACATATTACCAGCACTTTTCAGACACTGAATATATTCAGAAGTATAATTAAGACACAAGCAAGATCACACAAGTTTTTTGTAAATCCTCCTATGTTGGTTTTATAGCTTTCCTTGTTTCTTTAGGAAACTCTTGAAGGGAAAAAGGAATGAAGAATTCCAGAAGAGAGTTGACTTCATTCAGTTCCAGACTGTACTCTGCTGCTATTTTCTCTGCAGTCCATATCTGAGGATGAAGTCTATGATTATTAAGAAGCATCAGAGCCTCCACAAGGGAAATTTTGCCTTTGGGAACTTTCTTAATATCTAGCTCTTCCAAGTGACCTAGTTTTGTCAATCTCTTTTCCACCTGTTTACGTGGAAGATGTTCAGCACCTCCATCTTTTACCTAATTGTGGGAAGAAAAACAAAAAGAGATTAACAACAGTTCCTTTTACTATGCATACTGTAACAGTTAAGCTATTTCTCTAAATATGGCATTTCCCATTAATTTTTCCCATTTTCACAGCCATAAAAAGGTAGCTTAGCCACCCTCGCTTCTTAATATCAAAGATATTACAGCTAGCTGTTTCACAGCCATTCCATATAGAGGGCCAACTCCCTATCCACATCATGAAAAGCTACAATCCAGTACTGTCGAAGTGCTGTACAGACTCAGCAGCCCTTCACACAAGCCATTTGGTAGCCAAGTGTAAATGCAGATGATCTAATATTTGATATTGATTCATGCCAGTGGGGAAGGGAAGGAGAAAAATCACACTGAAAACTGGTATCCTTCTCATGACACCATCCTTTTCATTCTCCTCTCCTTTCATATTTCAGTTTTGCAACTAAAAGGTATCACCTCTCTTGCTCTGTCTCCAGAACAAGCTCTACTGAACAAAGAAAAACTATTTAGTACATCATGTGCAATTTAAATCTCAAGACCGCTGCAGTACTCAGACACAGAAAGTCTCTTCTTTCAAGTCCTTTTATACTTCCTTTTCTAAATAATTTCCAAACCTGCTCTCCCTTCCCTAAATTGCTTTTTATTAAAATTTCACTAATGAATGACACTACAAAAAAAGAAACAATGGAAACCTTCTTAAGAAAAAGTACTTTTAAAGGAAAGTGTCTACAGCTACTGTATTAATCCAAAGCTGAGAAAACTTATGTGGATGCTACAGCATCTGTAACTGTCTGTTTCTAAATTACACAATGCTACCTACTTTTTTCTTAATTTCCTACTAAAATTATACTCAGATAATGAACAACTTTTCAATCCTTAATAAAATGACCAATCTCTAGGTATCTGTCACCACAGGACTGAAAGCTGATACTTTTTCATGTAACACAGACATACCAAATATGCACACACTTTGCACAAAGTATACAGAGGAAAGAAGTGTTCAGAAAAACATCAGGACAAGAAGAAAGCTTTTAGAAAGAAGCTTTTGCTCACAAGCCTTGCTGCTAACACATTAACCACGCTTTTCCTAGCAACTGTAGGTAGACACACCACAAGTACAAGTCTTATGTGTCAGCTGTCTTGCAGGAGGCACAGAATGAGGCACTGAGATTTGTTCCACTTGTGGCTTTTCCTGAAACCTCTCCTGACAGACTTACAAATGAAACTGTTTAAAGATATTGCTGCAGTGCTGGTTTTTGCTGATGCTGATGGCCTGATCTTTGGGTGGTGCTGTTTGGATCCAGGAGTTGGACTTGTTGATCCTTACGGGTCCCTTCCAATTTGGGATATTCTATGATTCTATATTGCAATTAGACTTCCAGCTCTGCAAGATTAGTGTCCTAAGCTCTATTATGAAAATTAAGGATAGAGATTACTTGGAAGCTTCAGGGAAGAGTGTCTTTTAAAATACTTTAGCCTTAAATAGATGGTACTATGGATGTGGCAAACCAGAAATACTTAGGAATAATTAGAAATGTTATTGCTAGATGAGTATAAAACTTTTACTAGTGAAAGAAGGAGCTAGAATAAAATGGTCCAATAATGCAACAGGTAAAAAGGTGGAAGAAAGTGGAAAAAAAAAAAAGACTACGCCCCAGCCTGCCTGTTATTGGATGGGGTATGCTTTACTTTCCAAGTTAAAGACTGCAGTGTTGGCAGTGAGTAACCTGATGGCCAAACAGTCCACAAGGCTGTACAAGAATAAACAAACCCAGGCATTTCCTGAGCCACATAAGGAAAAAGCTCTGTATGAGATGTCATTAACATCAGAAATCTTTTAATGCCTTTGGTATCTACCACATCCATGCCTCAACATCAGTCCCAACTTCTTTTCTTCTAAGAGCCACATGGGATATCTCTGGCAAACAGCATCTCTCTGAGGGGGCTGGTAAACTGCCCTTTTGCATTTGAGGGGGCAGAAACTGGAACTTAGGTGAAGAACAAAAGAAGATCACTGCTGTGTTAGAATGGAGGACTGCAAGCAAAGAGGTTGCATGATCACAATCTGTGCTACTGGTGTATAACTGGGCACTGAAAACATCCACCAACAGCAAAGCTTCTAAGCACTAACAGAGTGTTATTCTTTAAAAAGAAAAATGCCTTGCGTTGGGCTTGAAAACAATAGAGCTGATGCTTGTATGCCTCCTACAGAGAGAGAGGCACTCACCTGTGCCGGGGGGTCTCTGGACTCCACATAAACATCTTTTAATAAGGTGAGGAGCCTGTCGTCCTTCTTGTAAATTTCTTGCTGTATCTCAGGGCGGTCTGAAGGCGAAAGCGGTAAAGAACATAAAAAACCAAACAAACAAAAGCGGAGAGGCGAGTCACAAAACTTCCCTTCCTGTTAGCGGTGCCCCAGCACCGGCCCATCTCCGTTACAGCCCGCTACCCGCAGCTCCCCACGCATACAGCGGCGCGGCCCCTAGCAACCATCCTACCGACGGCCCCGCCAAACGCCGCCGGCCGCACTCCCGGCATGCCCCGCGCGCCGCCCTGCTCAATGTCACCGGCCCCGCGCCGCTTCAGCCCACCGCGCGGCCCCGACCCCACGCCCCTCCCCGCGCTGCGGCGCTGCTCCCGCGCAGCCTGCACCGCGGGCCCAGCTCTCCCGCGGGCGGCACCCCTCGCTGCAGCCGCCCCGGTGAAGCCGGCCCTCACCGGTCAGCTCGTCTAAGCGGCTGGTGGGGTGGCGCGGCGCGGGGGTGGGCTTCTCCTTGCTGATCTCGCGGCGGGCCCGGCTCTCCACGTTGAATGTCCGGAATACGCGTGCCAACCTCCCGCCCATTGCCGCCGCCGCCGCGTCCCACGCTGCGCCTGCGCAGAGCGGCAGGACGCATGCGCGGAGCGATAGCGCGACGCCGGGGCGGGGTGAGCTGGCAGCGCGGGCGGCAGTTGACCCTGGGGTCGGCCGTTGGCCCCGGCTCAAACACCTGACAAATAAACGCACAAAGACGCGAGCCGCTGTTTATTTCGCAGCTCTTTGTGGCACCGTTTTCTCTGGCGCTGGCTAGGTGCCTCCGGGGCGCTTGGCCCCGCCGCCACGTCGGCCAGGGGCAGCCTCACGCATGGCCCGAGGCTGGCGCTTGTTCGCCGTGTGGCTGCGGGGTCACCTCCTCCGAGGCCAAAGGCTTCGGCTGCGTGTGTGTGAGTGACTGCCAGAGCCGGCTGCTTCCTACCGGGGAGCGTCCTCCAGGTGGCAGGCTCGTCCCGAGTTTCCTGCATGCTGCCTCGGTAACATCATCGCGCGTCGCGGCAGCGTTTGGTGCGAGGTACGGGGATTGCTGGCTGATAGGTGACTCTGTATCTATTTTGTAATTGTATTCACTTGATTTACAAGGGGGGTTATAGTCGATACAAATACAGGAAGCCCTAATGGAATCCAAGGCGAAAACGTGGTTTGGTTAGGTGAACGTTATCCACACCAAAAAGCTGTATTTCAGAATTCACAGGCTTAAAAGATCATAGAATCATAGAATAATCTGGATTGGAAGTGACATTAAAGCCCATCTCATTCCAACTCCCTGCTATGGGCAGGGCTACCCCCCTCAGCTCTGCTGCCCAGAGCCCATCCAACTTGGCACTGAACGCATCCATGGATGGAGCACCACAGCTCCTCTGCGCAGCTGTGCCAGTGCCTCACTGTCCTCTGAGTAAAAAATGTTTCTTAACATTGAACCTAATTTTCCTCATTTAGTTTAAAGCTATTCCGCTTTTTCCTATCGCTATCAGACTATGTTAGCATAAAGTCAACCTCCCTCCTGCTTCTGAGCTCCCTTTAAGTACTGGAAGGCCACAATGAGATCTCTCCATTGAGAGATCTCTCCATTGGGCTCTATCAAAAGAGGGGTTGGCCAGCAGGGACAGGGAGGTGATTGTGCCTCTCTACTCTGCTCTTGTGAGGCCCCATCTGGAGTACTGTGTCCAGGTCTGAAGCCCCCAGTACAAGAAAGACAGAGAGCTGTTGGAAAGGGTCCAGAGGAGAGCCACAAAGATGATCAGGGGACTGGACTACCTCCCTATGAAGACAGGCTGAGGGAGCTGGGCTTGTTCAGCCTGGAGAAAAGAAGTCTGTGGGATGACTTCATTGCAGCCTTTCAATATCTAAAGGGAACCTACAAACAGGAGGGGAATCAACTCTTTGAAAGGGTAGATATCAGCAGTACAAGGGGAAATGGTCTTAAGTTGAAGCAAGGAAGATTTAGGTTGGATGTCAGGGGGAAGTTCTTTACAGAGAGAGTGGTGAGATGCTGGAACAGGCTGCCCAGAGAGGTTGTGGATGCCCCGTTCCTGGAGGTGTTCAAGGCCAGATTGGATGGGGCCCTGGGCAGCCTGGTCTAGCATTAAATGTGGAGGCTGGTGTTCCTGCATGTGGCAGGGGGGTTGGAGATTCATGATCCTTGAGGTCCCTTCCAACCCTGGCCATTCTGTGATTCTCTTCATAGCCTTCTCCAAGATAAACAAACCCAACTCCCTGGGTCTTTCTCTATAGGAAAGGTTCTCCAGCGCTTTGATCATCTTTGGTGCTCCTCTGGACCTGCTTCAACAGGTCTGGCAAATAATGGTAACACGGAAGTATTTGTGGATGCTGTCCTTAATGTGTACTGAGCCTATGAGTCAGTGTTTGGTAGCAGGGGCTGCAGAGTTGGGCTTTGTGAGCAGAGCCCAGCACTGCCCATGTGAGAGCAGAGCCAGCTCCAGCTGCTCCAAAGGGACCGCCGCCGCCAGAGCTGAGCCGCGAGCGACGCCGGGTGCGCTCTGCGAGAGCAGACGGAAGGAAGGGACGAAGCGCTGCGCGACAGCGGCCGGGAGAGGGGAGCCGAGATGGGATAGAACGGCCCCGCGGACGCCGAGGTCGGCGCGGGAGGAGCTCCGGGCAACGGCAGCGGCTCCCTGCGGCACGGGAGAGGCCCACGGAGGAGCGGGCCGTTCAACCGCAGCGCACGCGGTGGGGCGGGAGGGCCGGGAGAGCCGCGGCCGCGGGGACCCGTGCGGAGCGGTGCCCGAAGGGTGGGCCCGGCGGAACCGAGCCGTGCTGGGGCGGTGCTGGGAGAGCTGCAGCCTGGGGGAAGGCCGCGTGGCATCAGTTGGGAAGGACGGGGTTGTGAGAGGGGCCCACGTGGAGCAGGGGCAGAGTGACCGCGACAGAGACGAAGCGTTATGGACTGACCCATTCCCTAGCGCCACTTGGGGGAGGAGGAGTAGAAAAGAGAGGATAGGGAAAAGGTGCTTTCTGTTTACTTTCAGTTCTCACTGTTCTAGGTTGTTATTAGTTAGCAATGAATTGCATTGATCTCCCTATGCTGAATCTGTTTTGTCCGTTACGGTAATGGGTGAGTGATCTCCCTCTCCTTATCTTAACCCATGAGCTGTTTTTTGTTTGTTTGTTTGTTTTCATTGTGTTTTATCCTCCTATCCTTTTGAGGAGAGTGAGCAAGAGAGCAGCATGGTGCTGCTGAGCTACCCACTAGTGTTAAACCACCACAAGAGTATTTCCTTACAGGCACATTGCTGGTTTTTTCCGTCATTTATAAGCAGATATCATCCAGAACATACACCCTAAATGGAAGCTAGGAGAACAAGTACTGTTCAGAATTTATACACTATGCTGTGTTATTCAGCTTTGGTGAGTGCAGCCTCTTAGCTGTCTGTTACCCCAAGTCTTGTTTTTGTGCAGCCCAGATGAACTTCTGACTTCTGAGAAATCTGCTAAATGGTGAGAAAGGGTTATGAGAAAGCACTTAGTATTGAACTGTGCAAACAAGATAAGAAAAGTAAAATTGGGAATAAAGGTAAAATTGTTGAAACAAAATCAGCAAATTAAAGCTTCAGGATGAAAAAGGTAAGCATGAAAAGATATTAATTTTTCCAAGAGAAAAATAAGGACAGAAACAGCAAGACTAAGGGCTAGCATATTGCAGGAAACAAGGCTAACCCTTCTCTTGTGATCGATGACTGATTGAAGACCCATCAGGTGACTTTCTAAAGGAGAAAAGTGTATTAGTGGCTAATCCTAGCTACTGTGTGAATTAACCAATAAATAATTGTTCTGTGCTTTTAAGTTGTATACGTGCTGTTGCAGACTTCATGTGTGGTAGTAATTGTCTGAAATGAGTGATTCGGAGAGGGAGTGTTAGAAAGGACAAGAAAGAGACCAAACTTCTGTGTTCTTTTTTTTTAGGAGAGCAGTGCATACAAAACTTGGACTTCCACTGGTAGCAGCACTATTTAGTAATAACATTGCTGATGTGATAGTAATTAATGCCACAATGTGCTTGAATAATGAGTGACAGTGTTCCCCTTAGAGGGAACTCAAAAGATAATCTAGTGGATGACAAAAAGCAAATAGATACGTAAAGGCGGTGGAGAAAAGGTAGCATAACCATGATCTGCACTGGATTCTGCTCTCTTGGGCCGGTTTCTCTGCTTCCTCACCTTAAAGGCTTTCACTCTGTGCAAGGATGGAAACACATCTTTAACTTGCATTCTCTGGCAGTGAACTTACTAACCCAGTCCTATTTTAGGCATTGGATATGTAGTGATAATAGGAGGATAAGTGATATTAGTGGTAATAGGAATGTAGAAGCTGTTAAAGCTGCTGGACTCAAACTTGTGGCATGTCTAATTAAATACCTGTAGCAAATTAGCTGCTGACTTGTGTTCTTGAGCACAGGGTTTGCTATGTTTGCAGATGATTAGCCTGTTCTTTGAGTCTGTGTTCAGTGTAACTGTAATGGCAAAATTCACATGGATGCTTTTGGTTGTTGTAGACCTTTGACACGTATTAGCATTTCTCTAAGACATTCCTAATAATCCAGCTGCAGAGGCAAGCCACTGATGCAAATTTGAAAATAAATATTCTCTCTTTCAAAAGGGAAGAACTGTTGCCTTCTGGGGTCAAACTCAGCAAATGATTCTGTTTCTGTAAAGCCTGAATGTGACTAACACTGTTGTAATATTTGACAGCAAAATAAATTCACCAGAAGGCAGGCAGTTAAAAATAAAGAGTGATGTCATTCTCTGCCTGTCACTTGCTATCACTGAGGATGGCACAAGGCTGTTCTTTTTTATATATAAGGAAGGATCAGAAGTACATGACTTTTATTCTGGAGAATCTTTCATTTATAATACAGCAGGCAGAAAAATTGGGATTAAACAACACTTTTAAAATCATTTGTTATTTACCAGTGTTACCATGTTGAAAGCAATTATCAGAAATCAAGAGCCTGAAATTTCTTTCTGTGTAACGTATGTGCAAAAGTGTGATTATTAAAAAAACAAATGTGTAGTTCCTAAAAGCATAGGAACTTCCTGTGTTCAGCTTTGACGATGTTACACATTTTTCCTGAACTGAGAGCCTGCATTTTCCCAGGGAATTTAAAAATAACAAAAGAAGTAAGCCAGTCCCCAAGTGTATCTCTTTTTAGCAAAACAGCCCACAGTGAACAACATAGACTACTAAACTGAGTTCCTTTGTATTAGAAGTCTGTTGTAAACAATGGACAGCAATCAAACATGTCAGAGAAAAATAGAGGAATTTGCACAATACGCATGTGCCATGGGCTGCTGTACTTGATCTCTTTTTTATATTTTTACACGTCAGAGCAAGAAATTCCTAAACTACTGTGCGTCTGGAAAATAAAGGATACTTTAAACCATTCTTTAGACCTTTTGTCTCAGTTTTTAATCTTAGTTTTCCTTTTATGTTATGTTTTCTTGTTTCCATTTTCAGTCAGTTTTGCAGCTGGATGGGAAATTGATCCAAAATTAGTTTGAGTAGTTCACTAGCATCAAAAGGCTGATGGATCTATTTCAAATTCCCTTCATATAAGGGACAATAGCAATACCTGGCATTAAGTTTACTGTGAGATAGTATCAAGGTTTCTCTCCTTTCTGTAGTACACATGGTAGTAGTTCAGGTTGCCAGGTAATCTCAGTGAAATAAGATTTTTTTTTTTTTTTTCTAGTTATTTAAAACTTGAGAATTTTTTAGAGGAGTGAAGGTGAGATCTGACATGTGATTTATGAACTGCGAATGTCCAGAGACCAAAGCAGGGAACAACTAGGATTCCTTAATGGTATACTGTCATATTTTACTGTCCATTTTTTCTATAATTTACACTGTTGTTTGTTTTTTTTTCCTCATGTTTTTCTTACTGATTGTTCATAAATTGGAGCAATATAGAGGGATACTCTAGCAAATTCACGTATAATTAGGATTCAGGGAATTCAGTCCTCTCTCCTGATTGTTGGTTTCCCAGTAAACACAATGAGAGCATTGATCCGTTTGTTCCTTATCTCATCAGCATTAGGAAGAACTAGAGAACACAGCATTAGCAAGACTTGGTTATGAGCCAAGGAGAAATGTCCTGCAATTTTGTAAAGATGAACTCAAGAAAAATGGACTTTTAGATCACTGTTGCCTTTAAGTAATTTCTGGTTGATGTGTTACTGCATTCAATTTGCTTATGTGTTTTTGGCTTCAACTGATCCAGTTGTTACTGGGTCCTGAAATACCTATGAATCTATGGAAGATTCTTCCTTAATTCCACGCTTTGATCAGAGAGCTACTAAACACTTGCATCTTTTCAAGGCTAGATGGCTGCAGTGCTTTCTTTAAAAGAATTTTTTCTGTCCTTGCTTGGATGGAACTTATGAAGAAGATAGTAAGCCCACATTTACAGGCTCACACACCAGCCCAGACAGGTTACTAGCTTCTTGTCAAATAACTTTGATTTCAAAGATGTTACATTTACGTTCTTCTGACTGACTGGCTTTGTATACCTGATGTCATCTTTTGTAATTTTCCTATCTGATCATTATGCTCTCAATTAAAAGGTTACTTTGACTTGGAAATGTAGAGTAGGAGACAGCATATTTGAAAATGAAACATGCTTGTACTGGAATTTATTGTTGCAGTGAGATGGGTGTTTTGTCATGTTATTTTTTGAGAGACTTACACTAGCACTGCCTTCATTTTTCTTCACAGGATTCAGTTTCGTATGCTAAATCCACCTTTTCTGACTAAGCTTGTGTTGTAAAGACCTACTCTGAAATTAACTGGTAAAAACCAAGGATATGCAGCTATCTTAAAATAGAAGCACATTAAAAAAAAAAAATAAAATTCAACAAAAACAAACAAGCAAAAAAAAGAAAACAAACAAAAAAAACCAGTGCAATGACCTTCATCTTAGTTTTTGCTAAACAGTAATTCATTCTTTAAAATCACTAACTTAAGTATTTTCTGTCTCTGCTTCCACTAGCCATTTCTATACTTCCAAGACCTTTTCTTTCCAAGAAGCAAGTGTATCCACATTAATGGTAGAGGTAGTTTTTATTAGGGAAATATAAAAAGGTACTGCAGAACAAAGAAAATATGGCCATAGGGTCACAACCTAAAACCTTTAAGTTAAAACCTTAAAGTAAAGCAGAATATGTAGCGTTACATATTCTGAGATGCAGTGCATGATTTGGGAAATAGGTCACATTAATATAGCGTTTAGTTCAAGAAACAAGTGTCAAACCATCATTTAACTTTTCTAAGATATGCAGCCACCATTATGATTACAAAAGTTAAGTTTTGCTGATTCAAACCCAAACATTTCTCTTAAATTTGTCATTACGTTCACTTGCTACCGTATGTTATGTAAGCTGTTTATATAAGCTACCTTGAACTCATAGAAACTAATACACAAACCCCCACTGACTTCATTAACAGTAATAAAAGACAGGATAAGTAAGAATGAAAAGAATGGGAAGGAGTCCAAGGTTGTATACAAAAACATTTGAAACAGATGAAAAATTCAGGCTTAGGGTGTAATCCAAAGAGGCTGAGGAAGAAAATCCTTGTGAGGAAAGATTCCCATTACTATCTACTGTTATCTGCTGTATGGGCTGGTTTGTTTGTTTGTTCTGCATCTTCATCTGAAACATCTTGTGCAAGTCATTATCAGAGATACTGAGACTACATGTACTCATATTGATGGTCAGGGAAAAATGAACTTTTCCCTGACTATTCTCCACTTGATTCACTTATCATAAAGGATGATTTTTTAAATTATTATTATTTTTTACTTAAGAATAGAACAATATCAGTAATTGCAACATATTGCAGAAATTTTCCAGCTGTAACAGCAGTGATACCCACTACAAAGGATTTGTTCTACAGCTGATGCAGCAGTGCCCATTAACGTAAGTAAAAAATGGTTTTGACTGACTAGTCCACAAAGAAAGATTTAATTAATTAATTTTGTATTAATATATTAATTAATTTTGTAGTATTTGTAGTATTCCTATACATTATATTTTATGCACAATAACACAAAAAATTAACCTTACAGGTTTTCAAGTAATCTCCCTTACCACTTCTGAGCTTTCTCCTTTTCATTTGTATGTATTACTATTTCCCTGACAGTTGACATGTATGAATTGTGTTGGTAGAGAATACATTAGAATACAGTTCAGCGATAATGTGGCTAGCAGTATTAGAATTTAATTGAAATCCATTGCTGAAGTTAGAGAGATCTTCGTGTGTTTCTTCTTTCCATAGCATCAAAAGTCTGGAGGAAGCACGTGGGGCTCAGAAAAATTCTGAACAATTCCATTTACTAATTATATATAAGAGATGCAGTGTCTAAATATGTAAAAGTCAGGTTGCTCTGGGGGCTTCTAATATAGACTATTTAAAGAGGTCCCAAGTTATTTAAAGAGGTACTATCTCTATGTACTAAAAGTTCATTTTTAGATTGTATAATGAGGGCATGAATAACCTTCAAGGCTCCAGCATTATAACTTGTTGCACAGTTGTGGATTTACAGAGAAGGTAGATTTCTTTACCTAAAACATTGTCAAGATCAAAACAAATTTACCACACTTTCCTACATGCATAAGATAATGCAAAACCCATGTTCTTGAGCAGTAGCTCAAGAGCTCTATCAAATTTAAGCTTTTCTTCAACAGTTTGTGACATGGGCCAGCTTCATCCTGCAATAAAATTCCTCCCAAGATTCTGGGAAAGATCTCTGCAGGGCGTTTAGTGGCAGCTTCCTCCTTGCACCAGGTGGAAATTCCACCTCACGTGCCCACAAGAACTTAGACTTCTAGGTTTCTTCAAACTGCTCTTGCGCTCTTTTACCTTTTATTCAGACATCAGAGGAAGCATGAAAACTTATTTGTCCTTCTCTAATAACTTAATCTGTTTGGAAAAAGTGGGTGATCATGAAATGGTTAATTGCACTAATGGTACACTATCGTCTTCTTTTTCTTACCCTCTGTGGATGCATTCTACTTCCTCTCTGGGCATGGGGAGAGATGTAGAATAATCTGCTCTCTCTATCTCTACTAGTGCTTACATGTGCAATACCAGTGATCTCCACAAGCAGATTACTGCATGTTCTGCATGAATATTCTCATAATATGAACCTTACGTAAGTTAGATTTCTGCAGATACCAGATTGTTGGTCTGTTTAAAATGTGTTTTAGGGTCTTCCATCATATCATAAAATCATAGAATGGCTTGGATTGTAAGAGAACTCAAAGTTCATCTAGTTTCAACTCCCTGTCGCAGGCAAGCTTGCCAGCCACTAAATCAAGAAGTGGGCTAGGTTGCCCAGGGCTCCATATAACCTTGAACACCTCTGGGGATGGGGAATCCATAGCTTCACAGCGCAACCTGTTCCAGCACATCAAGTTCTGGCACCTCTTTTGTACTGATTGGAAAGTAGAATAGAAAGTAACGCTAGTTTTCAAACACAGTAGTGGCACTTCCTGCTAAAATTCAATCTTTTTTTCAAATGTGTTCTGTCTTTCTAAGTCATGAATGTGTATGGTGTTGTTTTGTTGTTTGTTTGTTTGTTTAAATTGAAGTAATAAATTGAAAATATTGAGAGTAAAAAAATACATAGTAGGCTGAACTGGAAATAAAGCTGTTACAAAAAATAGAAAAAAAAAACAACTGTGAAAGTGTGTTCCTTATTTCCTAATACTAGTAAAAGTCTGAGGAGTTTGGATGTTACACTTTTTACCCATGTAGTGTTTTATTAATGAATGATTTGTGTTTGCCAGAGAAGCTCTCTCCTGTGTTGACTTTATTGGTCCTGGAGACTGGGAGCTGAATGGCAATGGTATTGGTTCTTGCGCTAGTCTTAGCCGGCAGTTGAGATGCTGCAGGTTGCTTCCACTGGGAGAACCAGATGATGGCTTGTTCACTCACGCCCTGTGCCTTTCAAGCAATATATGTACAACTGTATTTTTCTGAACACAGCAGGAGACAGGAAATAGTTTCCATGCTCACAGTTTCATGTCCCCAGTGGACATCATTTACAGACACGCACGGACATACGCAAACATTCATATGCCCTTGTTGCTTGTATGGAAAGGAGGGCCTGTTTTCATCCATAGTCCCTGCTGTCACAAGCCAAATGTTTCCTATAATAAATTCCATAGAATGTCTCCTTCCCTGCTGCTTTTTGTCTATTTCCCTCAAATGTACAGAGCTACCCCACAGCCAAATTCCAGCCCTTCTGGATTCAGATCAGATTGTTCTATTTCGACTCCATTCCTGTTCTGGTGGATTATTTGAGCAATGGCTTCAGGTTTAGAAAGAAAAAAAAAACCAACAAGGTTTTTGTTGTTGTTGTTAGTTTGTTTATTTGTTGTTTGTTTATTCCTGGAGAAAAAAAAAAAGGGGGAGGGGGTATTTAACTGTACCTGGAATGGAAGCAGGTTATAACTCACCAACCTTCAATAGGATTTAGACCTTTTCACAGATCAGAGACACATCTCTTCAAAATTTGATGCATTCTTACTTTTTTAGTATCATGTTATTACAACTTGCTATCCGAGCAGAAAAGGAATGCACAGCATGTCTTATTCCCAGTGTGGAATCCATCATTCTGAAACTACTTCCAAACATCTTTTTCTGTGCTTAACAGTGCAATTTAAGGCAGTGGTCTAACAGAGTGCCTAGAGGAGAACCTTTTTCTTGCTAGTTAGCAGCGATGTCATGCTCACCTGGCTGCATGGCACACCAGCTAACTCACTGGTGCTTGGACAGAAAATCACTCATTTATTTATTTATTTATTTATTTATTTATTATCTTTCAAAGGTTTCTGTTTGAAAACATGAAACAGCTTATAAAGGAATAGCTACCAAATAAAATAGGTCAAGGAGAATTCTTTGACCCTCAGGTCAGTCAGCATACAGTCCAAATCCATACAGATGAGTCTTTATTATCCCTTTCTGTCCATAGTGCTGTATACTGATAGTAAACTGCAGTTCCATTCAGATGCTGTTAGGGCCTGTGTAGGCACTTCTCTGTTTCAGTGCAAGTCTGATCAGGTTAGCTTGGATATAACAGCACATGTATACACTGTGATACTGGCCTTGACATTTATCCATGCTCAGCAGAATGAAGTATGCCAATAAAGTAGCTTTTTTTGCCTTGGGTATAATTGCAATGTATTAACATTTATTGAAACAGCCATGCTAAATTACCATGATTGTTGTGTGTTTTCTTTTTTTAAATCCAAATCAAGTTATCTATGTCAGCAAAAGATTTTAAATTTAAATTGAGACTCAGACTTATCTGCACCTTATTCAGGTCACATTTTCATTTCTTTCTTAATCACATAAAATCACGAACCTTAAAAAGCAGAATCACAAGAGTACAAGCTGCATTTTCTACTTCCGGTTACTCAAAAGTCATGCTGCCTTTCTGCTCTGACACACTGATGGTTCCTAGCCTCATCCTTGCCATTTCTATATATTCAAGTTATGGAACTCTAGAGGTAAGAACACACTTTTATACCTTCTTTACAGGGGTTACAAATATAGGCACAGTTGTGAAAGACCATAAACCATCTGTAACAAAAGATTCTCACCTGAAATAAGACACTGCTTCTCCATATTACAGCATTTGCCGTTGTTTGTTGACTTAAGGAGAATCCTCTGTGTTCTAATTTCAAGGATTAATGCCATATGTGCAAGTGTCTGTTCATAATTAACTCCCCAGACTTCTTCTGAACTCCAGATAGTTGTCAACTGTTCCTCTGTGAATCCATCAAATACTCCATTCAAGGTTGGTTTGTGGTTTCTGTGTTTTTCATGTTTCTTTGTTGATTTTTTATTTGTAGTGATGAAAAGAGGCATATTGTGTTCTGGACATCGTATCTTCTAAAAATTGTTCAACTGTTTGTTGACTTAAGGAGAATCCACTGACGTGGCAGAGTCATGGTTCTGCTTCCAGCGTGAGTACAGGAGCTCTTCTTCCCACAATACAACAGCAAAAGCCACGCACATGAAAAATATAGACTTTCAGACAAAAGTTTCCAGACTGTACAAGTGCCACTGTGAATGGACACATACTCTATAGTACTCTATACAGTGACTGTGGTAACTAGATTTTCTTCTGCTTTCAGTACACAAATGCCAAAGAAGCTGGCAAAGTGAAGGGGTCTCAGTTCAAACCCTGATGTACATGGATTAGCTGAGACCTCATATCACCAGTATCTGTAGCACACCTACATCTATCATTATCTGGAGAATCTACCCAGCTCTTCCTACCATGGTTCATGATTCTCTCTTTCTCCAGAGAATTTTTCTCTAGTCTCTACCCCTGCTCTGCCCTTGCAAGGCATCCTGTGACTCTTTTGCCCTGGTCATGGGATTCCTCAGAAAGCAGAGCCTCCAGCCACTCTTGTAGCAACCATATACTAAGTTAAGGAGCTACACTTTCAGAGCACTAGCAATGAAATATGCTTGCTTGATGTTGAAAATACACCTCCTACTTCACAGAAACAAAAACTGTGGATTGTCACATTTAACATGCCAGACTGTTTTGATTTCAAGAGCTGAGAAGCAGAGAATGATTCTGTTGAAGGCAGCCTCAGCCTGAGCCATGCCAAACTTTTCTCTGGGAGTAGAGGGAATCTAGGGAAGTGAGACTGAGGAAAAACAACAACAAAAAGCAGTGGCTAATTTTCAGCGGCCAGCAATTTACCTGTCAATAGTACTATGTAGGTTGCTCAATAACTTTTGTTAGTTTCTTGTCTTTTTCTTCTGTCCTCCTTTCTGTAAATGTTAAGTGCTGCATCCGGAAGTGTATTCTGAACCTGCATAGCAGGGGAAGTATTGCAAGGTTTCAGACAGGAGCTTTGGACCCTGCTGCCTAACAGATACCTTCTTCTTCCTCAAAGGAATGTCACCTGCTCCAAAAGAAAGAAGCAGGTCAAATCAGTAGCCACCAATGTTATATCTAACACTACTATTCATATATCTGCTATGAAGAAGGGAGTAATTATTCTCTCTGTTTTACTTCTTTTCTGGCCAGTGGACTTCTTTTAAGTAGGTACTATCATGAAACTGATGTCTGCCAGCTCTACCCAGTGAGCAGAAATACAGAAAGGTTTTTTTCTAGCTCTAGCTGCAAAGTTGGATAATAAAATTGCACGTATGTTTTACCCCTTTTTTAATGCTGGACCTTCATCCTGTTTGGTTGTTTATGCCATGTGACATGGAAAACAATAAGCTGAGCAAACTGCTCAGAACTTAGTGTTTGGTATTTTTATGATTTTATTCAAAATAGTGGTACTTGCTATTCTTCAAGTATAACTAGGATTTGTCTATGTTCATCTGGCTATTTTTCAGAATGTTGAGATAGTATGTAGCAGTATGTATAACACTCAGCTTTGCAAATCAAACCTTTAAGAGGAAACAATGTTAAGTGCAGATGAATTATAAGGAACCTGTGAGAACAAACATTTTACAGAATCATTTATTGCACAAGAACTGAGATTCCAGTAATGTGTGGTTATGTGGGAAATTCACCACAAACCACTCTAAAACTCGGAACCTTTCAAATCCATGCTGGGATCTGAAGAACTCATCAGTGTAGACAGCTGAGTGATACACGATCCTGAGATAGTAGTTACTGTGTGTCATTTTAGCTGTTAACCACAAAGTAAAAGGAAAATACACAGCTGAGTAAAATTTGTTTTCTTCTGCTACCAACTGGTGCCATAGGCACTGTGGTGTTCACAGAGATTCCAATGACGATGTGGAGATGGAGTTTTGAATTTATTTTTCCTTTATGGTGTCAGAGGGAGTAAAATAAAATTCTGGGTCTATGTTTGAAAACAGTCTCAGTTTTAAGTTCAACCCAGCTGTACCCTGAGGCTGAAACATGTCCATGTTTTGGCAGCAGGGAAGACTACCATATGTTGCAGTGATAAAGAAATTACACTGATGCCAATCTTTAAAGTCAGATGTAAAAAATATCTAAGAGAGTATATTTGCAGCAATGTAAGCTTAAATATATACGGAGCATAAAAAAGCGTAACAAGTCTATATTTAAGGATCATTTTTCTGTCTCTAACAGTCATGTACTTTATAGATGCCACAAGCTGCAATTCACTATTGTTCTTGAGAGAAGGATATAATCCATAAATCCATTCCATTTCTCTGTTACACAGAATTGCTTGCTGTCTAGCTCCCAGCTTCCAACAGCCACAGTGCAATTCCACTCACTCTTTGAGTAAGTTCTTACATATTGACTTGCTTTTAGTGAGTACATACTGGGCATCGATAAGAAGATTCTTTTTTTAGCAGCCATTCACATCAGGCCTCTAAATGAGAGCGTGGATGTGGAGCTCCTGAACATGGCTGGCAGGAACATGACATATTCTTTCTTTTTTTAAGGTCATTATAGAGTCTTGGTTTATAGCTCTCACAGGTGAAATGGCTTTTAAAATTGCCAATTAGCTTGTTTCAAAACCAGCAATACATCAATTGTCTTTCATCACAAAAAGACTATTTGTATTATTGGCATACATATAATAAAATCTACTATAAGATCTGTTTATAGGATGTGGGAGTTCCAAACCACACCTACTACAACTTAATGTAGAAAAAAATATCCAATGCAAAATACTGACCTCAATTATAAATCTTGTTTTCTATTGTAAACATGGAAGCTGCCATTTATCACTGCTGAAAGAGGGCTGCTGTTGATCCATAATTCTCACTGGCTAGGAAGCTTTAAATTCACTCCATTTAGCAGTGTTCTGAAACATGTTTGTGGGACTGTTCAGTTGCTGAGAATAGACAGTGGATTCTACAGCATTTTCTTGTTTTGGCCACTTATGTCCCTGAGCCATAGAAATAAATTATTGAGAGACAATAAATTTGTTTTGAAGCAGAAGTTTGTGTTTTCTCTATATACAACCTTTCCATTTCCACTTCTTCTCTTAAATTCTCACCGTATTTTTAAGCAGAGAAAAAATCACTGGCTGTTTCTTCCTGTGAATTGTCAGAGTGAGGCAGAGGTCTCCAAAAAAGATATTCACTCCTCTTTATGGCCCTCCATCTCATCAGCCACGGCAGAGTATTTCTTCTTGCTATTCTGAAACTGTCAGGTTAGCTCCAGAACAATTTCCACCATTGGTGTCAAGATATTTAATGCTGTTCCTAATCCACAGGTATGCTCCTCAGTCAACCTCAACAACTAAGTTTTACTATCAAGTGGCAAGGCCTTAATCTGTGGTATTGTTTCAGACATGTAAGAAATTTCTGAGTATAGGGAGACTGCCCATCATTTACCTTGTCACATCTGCACTGTGCAGTGCAATAAGGTGTGAATATGGCTAAGATGGTAAGGCTCAAATTAGCCCTGGAACAAAAATAATGTCTAAACAACAGTTTTGCATTGCACATGAGTTGACTGGCCCAGATAAACAGTGGCTCTGTCTTTATGACCCTGTTCTGGGAAAAAAAAAAAAAAAAAAAAAAGGCTTAGTACTGCATCAATACCAATCTGCTTGAAGCTTGGAGAAGCTTTGCATTATTGCACAAAAGGCAAAATGTACACCTGTTCATTCTCTGAACTGACCTTGCAGTTTTCACCGTCTGCTCTGCAGGCTGGGGACAGTGGTATTTTAGGCTCCTTTAATGGACACCTTAAAGAAAAACCATTCATCTGCTACCGGGCTTAGCTAAAGGCCAAAAGTGTTTTGGGCATTGTTAGCTAGAAAAGGTTTGGGACATGCACATAAAGTGTAATGTGAAAGAGTTTTGGAGATGGAGGTGGAGATTTTGGAGATCTGCTGCTTTTCTGTTTAGAGAAGAGATCAGAAAACAAAAACTGACTCCTAAAGAAATCCAGTGGCAGGATATGAAATCTGCTCAAAGCAATTCTTGAAATAGCAGAAAAGCAATGTTCAGGCTTGCTGAATTGTGTGAGTGGCTCGCTAATCATTAGACTTCTGTTTTAACTGTCTCTTTCCTTTTTCTTTCTTTCTTTTCCTTAATTTCTAGTGTGTAGCCGAATGTTCTTCACTATCATGAGACCAGTTGAAGAGCAGAGGCTCCCAATTCCTCAGTGTCAGGAGGCGAGGTTGTCACTGAGCCTCACTGCAAAGCCCAGTACCACATCCCATCTGTAAAAACACACCGATGCTTTACCATCCTAAACTGAATCCTGGCCCCCGGCTTTGCCCATCTGGAAACCTTTCTGGTCCTAAAATCCCTCCTCCCCCAGCCCCGCCGTCCCGAGAGACACGCTCAGGGCTCTGCTCCAGATCGCGAGTTATTTCCCAGGCCGGCTCGGGCCTCCTCCCCGCCGCCCTCCCTCAGGACGGCCTCGGCGGGCCCTAGCCGCGGTGGGCGCCGGAGGGCGCCGGGACGGAGTGCGGAGCGGGCGCCGGGACGGGGGCACCGACGGAGCACCAACAGGGCACGGGCCCGACCGCGGCGCCCTGCGGCTCCTCCCCGTCCCCGGCAGGTGCGGCCCAGCCGCGACGGGCTCTGCGGGGGCTCCGGGGCCGCCGCTGCGCACTGGGCGGAGCGGGGAGAGGAGGGGAGGCTGCTCGGCTCCTCCCGCTCCGCCACAGCCGCACAGCTGGGCCGGCGGCTCTGCGGCGCGGGAGCTCGTCCCTGCGGCTCGGCTGTCGGAGCGGGCTGCGGGCACCCGTCCCGAGGTGAGCCGGCGGCCGGCGCCTCTCCGGGCCGAGGTGGCGGGCAGCCGGAGCCCTCGCCGGAGCTGCCGGCGGTCGGGGGAGCGGGGAGGGTGCGTTTCGTCGTTGCCACGGAGACGGTCCGAGCGGCGGCGCCGACCCGGGCAGCGGCCGGGGGACGGCCTCGGCTCGGTCGAACTCTCAGGCGGGAGGACGCGGCCGGGGGGGCGTGAAGCGGGGTCGGGCGCGGGTGGCTCCGGTCGCCGGGCCGAGCCGGGCTGCCGCGGTGCGGGACCGGGCGGAGCTGGGCGGGAGCCCCGGCTGCGGCCGCGCAGGTGGCTTGGCGGCGGCGGCTGCTGCTGCTGAAAGCGGAGCTCCAGCGGGCGCCCGCCGGCATCTGCCGCGTTCTGCCGCCGTCCGGGCTTGCGGCCGCTCCCCCGAGCGGCGAGATCAAGCTGAAGCTCCTTGCCGGTGTTTAAATACGCCAGGTCTCACTCCTGGAGAGGGAACTCCGCTTTTTTTTCAGCTCTTGCGCTTCTGGAAGATGAAAGCTGCAGTCCCAGCAGCTTCCAAGGTGTTCCTGGGGTGATTAAATAACTCGGTCGGAGCGGGGAAGGCTTGGTGCTCGGCGCCGAATTTCGCATTGGAGCGATCTCCCCAAACCACGGCTACCTCCGGCGGTGCGGGTTGCGGAGGGTTCGATGGGGGCTGAACTCCCGGCCTGGTGGGCGGCCTGCGGCTGCTGCGAGCTGACGTGACACGCGCAGGCTGGACGGTATCGTCCCCAAGCAAGTTGGGTTAGCCCTGCTTGCATCAGTGGTAATGGCAACGCTCATTTCGTCGTTAAAAGGTCAGAAGTAGACTCGGGGTGAAGAATTGTTGTAGCTGATCTGCTTGGGTGGGACTGTTGGCAGGGGCAAGGTGTTCAACAGCTGCTGGAGGTCTTCATCCAAACCCGAAGTTTATGATTTATGTACAACTTAGAGAAATCGAGCGATACGTGGAGCAAATAATACGGTTACCACCGTTGCTTAAAAATCCCCCAATATAGAGCTACACAGCTCTGTAGCAAGGTTCACAAATGAACACAGAGAAATTTTTACTTAATGTTGGAAGCATTTAGGGAGAAATGCTTTCATCTTTTGTCTGCATTCCTGAATGTGAATAATTTGACAGAATCTGTACAGCACTTTGCCGTGATTATGTCTGAAGCACTAAGCGAGGTATGGTTCGTGTGAGAAACTGTTGCGGAATAATAAGCTCTTGCTTTAGTAGGTCACTAAAAATAATGCAGTCACACCAATTAACACCTCTTCAGCACAAGATTTTTTTTTTAAGACACAGTATTTAGAAAAATGCCATTAACACTGGGATTTGTCATACATGTGAGCAACAGAAGTCTCCATTTTTTCCTGTATAAGCATGCATGAAGAACATTTGGGCAGTTGGGGGGAATGTAGTTCTTGTAATACTTAAAAGAGAGGTAGTAGAGAGGAAGAAGAGGCATCTAGGTTTCTTAAAGAATGAGCCAGTTTGATTTGCTGGTATATCTTGCATTCAATTCCATGAGCAAGCACGTACTTCAAAGAAAGGGAATTTCAGTGTAGAAATCGATGTGCTGTGTTTAAGGCTTAACAAATTAGGGTGGTAAAGGAAGAACACAGGAGGTCTTACTAAGCTTTTTCTTTGCTGTTGGAAAACCATGTGATATTCTAAAAGTACAAATATCTATGTAAAAAAAAAAAATTCTGGAAGTTTTGTGTTTGTTTTCAGATTCTTGTTCTGTTGTTGTTGTTATGTTTATTTATTTATTTATTTATTAGCACAAGCTCAGAAGTGTCTGAAATTCAAACTGGTAATTGGAAAATGTGCAGTTTTTCCTCAGCTGACAAACTCACGATTTCTTGGCATGCACAAACTGAGCTGTGATCTCACTTCAGCCTGTCTTCTTCGTAAGGACGTGAGCAAGAGTGTTTGAGGTGGCAATCCTTGTTAAAAGGTCTGTGTATTCCCTGCATTAATGAGTAATTTGGCTCAAGATTTGTATTTTAAGACTCAAAAAATTCAACATCAGAGAAGTTGGGTGGTTTTCCTTTGTTTTTGTTTTGTTTTTATCCCACTCTTTGATCATTCTGTTAGTAATGAGGGGACCAGTAAACTTAGAGTTCACCTGAACTACCTATGGAAAAGTGTTTGACCAGGGAGAATACAGTGTTCATTTTAAAATTTCTTTTTTTCTCAGTTTTTTGGATTCAGAATGTGTTGCTTCTGCCTGAAAAATTAGATATTGGTAAAACATAACTTCTATGACACAGCTAAAAGGAATCTACTCAGTATGAAATTCATAGCACTGCTGTGGTGTTTTTGATTGATTCTGCTGAGCAGAGTGTGATTGACTTAATGGTCACAGTAGTACAGGGAAATGATTATAAATTGGATGAGAAATTGGAATTGGATGAAGTGAGAAATGAAATTAATTTAAATGCTTAGCTAAGAACAGTTGGCAGTGTTATCAGAAGAAATTAACCAAACATGAATGTCATCCACTGTCATTATGTTCACCTATGGTAGCCATGTCATCGTTCGCTTTATTTCTTTTTAGTATAAAAAATTGTTCTTCTTATTTCACATCTATTTAAGACTTCTTTATGTCATCTGCCAGTGTGCTGTACGCTCTTGGACCTTCAATTAATCCAGAACCAATAGGGAAAAGGGGGGGGGGGGGGGGAAGGAAGCAATAAAAAAAAAAGTCTTGTTTGAGTGTTTGTACCTCAGTTCTTTGGAGACAGAGGAACAGTGTCCAAAGATAGGAAGTTACAGAAGTGTGGTTTTAATAATGTATTTATTTATTTATTTCCTCTCCACAAAAAAAGTACTACCTGGTTGTTTTGGTATATATCCCCAGTTTCCTGATTTGAGATCTATCCGTTACGGTGAAAGATTCATAAGATCTTTGAAACAGCAAGTTGATGGCATTTTTACTGCTTCAGATCAAATTAGGGTTGATGCTACATGTGTCATTCCATATGCTTCTGCAATTGGAAGAGATTGTGCTTGTAGGTGGGATTCTTTATTTTCTAGGCTTTTAGTAACTTGATTTCATAGGAAACTTAGAATTTATGCTATCAAATTTTGACCTTTGAGAGTGGAGAGCAGATACTTTTCATGGTGGTTTTTTAAATTATTATTATTATTTAAAAAAAAAAAAAATATGTTGTCTCATGGATGCAATTTGCCTCTGATTAAATTTTGGGCTCAAAACAGTTTCTGTCTGTAATTTAAGAATGAACACATTTAAGAGAGAATCTTATGAGGCGTATTCCTGATGAATCTGTGGAGAAATTCCAGGGACTCTAGGAAAGACCAGGAGACAGTTTCAGGACTACAAAATGGAGCAGTAATGGTGGAGACTTTGAAATGGGAGACAAGGAGAGCCTAGAAACTCCTGACCCTAGGGTGTTCCCACTTGGATCAGCCACTCTGGATCAGCCTAGCTTTTGTAAGGAGGGAAATGTCTCATACAGGCCAGAGAAGGACCTGCAAAATGTTGGGGACAGGTGTTAGCCTGTTCTAGCCCACAGTCCTTGTGATCTTCAGCACCCATGGGAGAACTTTGTGCAGACAACTGAATTACCTTGCCAGGAGTGGAACTGGAAGAATGCTTTTATCAGATTTGTACCTTAGTTGCTCTTTCAACTATGGAAAAACTTGGATGTAGAAAAGCTTTGATGCTGCTGTCCCTTACCAGATTTTGTGTGAACCAACCATGCTTGGCTTCCTTCTGGGAAGGAGTTTCATATGCACAGAATAGAGGAACTGGAATACCTTCTATGCTCCATGCTGTCAGTAGACAGCTAAGTCACTCAAAGGGCAGATACTCTGTGGGATCGGGCAGTATTGTCGTCTGCATATGTATGCCTACATTGCTTTCTCTTTCAAACTATCTCTCTCAAATGGCTGGAGAAATGAAAGGTGTCATTTCAAAAGAAGTCCTGGTAGTGAATGGCATGTAAATTCCCATCGCTTTCATGTGGATACAAAGTTATCCACTTTGTTATCAACAGTCAGAGATCTCTCTGTATTGAGAAAGCAACAAAGTAAAGTTACGAGAAAATAAATCAGAGGATTTCAGAACATCAGCAACATTTGGAACTGTAAGATTCTTTGTAGTAGGTGACTACTCTGAACAATTATGTAAATTGAGAATGTGTTTTGCCAAAATTTCTGTATCAATATGCTGCAGTAATGTTGAAGAACTTTAATTATAGGAGAATGAGCTTTATAGGGAGATAAATGCCCTAAATATTTTGATTCATCAGTACTTAGAAGTTATGGTTATTCTGCAGTGTCTTTTTTTTTTTTTTTTTTTCTTTTTTGCAGCCATCTGTCTATTTTTTCCCGACAAGAATGATATTTTTTCCCGACAAGAATGATATTTTTTCCCGACAAGAATGATATGATAGTGGTGGTTTTTGACGGTGTAGAAGATGTGATGTTACAGGCTAATTTACTGTTGTTTTTTTGTTTGTTTGTTTGTTTGTTTTTCTGAATGTTGTACTTACTCAGGATGTGTCCTAAGAATGTGTATGTGTACTTTTTTCCCCTCTGTAGCCTAAATCCTATCTTCAATTTTTTTTAACCTATTTATGCCTCCAGAATACCTTCTCCTTTAACTGTTCAATAAGAATATGTTTCAAAAACTTTTCAGCATCAGTATTTTGGGCAAAAGGGGGCTTTTCCTTTGAAGGTGTCATATTTAAGAATGGCTGAGATCTATTTCTGCTGTCTTGGCAAGATTTGATTTATATCCTGTATGGGTTTAAAACAAACAAACAAAATAAAAGACTCACCAAAAAACCTGGCTGGTTAAGTGAAAACAACATTGCTTAGATTAATAATGCATTCTGAAGTGGACATGAGCAAGCTTATGGCCTTATTATGTCTCAAACATTTTCCATCAGGGTTCACTTCAGGTTAAATAAAGTACATAAAAAGGGCTACTGCCCTTTGTAAGCTAAACTGGAACTCTACCTGCCAAATCGAGACAGAACAGATAAACACTGATGGTTGAAAGATGTCATCGGAATATGTAGGATGCATTCTTTCCAAGTTTTGTTTTGAAATTCTGTTCTCTAAAATTGATAGCAATTCTTTTTAGAATTTATATGCATAAATTAAATTTATATGTGTACATTTTTAATCTATTTTTTTCCCCAAATTTATAAGTAGAGAGTGGTTTTGAATGTATATCTTTTTCTATCTAGCACAGGATTTCAATGGTATCTTTAAATCAATAACAGACAGTCAGAGGCTCTGTCCATGAGGGAATGCACCTTTTGCTTGTTTCTTGTCTTTTCTGTATTATACTTAGTTTTGAAAGCCCTCTTTCAGTCAAAGTGACCTTTATTTTAGTTGCATTAAAAAAAAAAGAAAAGAAAAGAAAAAAAGAAAAAGAACTGAGGTGATGTTTCTGGAAAAGTACTGTGACTTTGACTTCAGTAAGCTGTGGAGATCAAACGAGATCTCAAAAGCTAAAAGCTGAGCTTCTTTAGTGGGATAATAGCGTCTGTGTTTGGGGATGTATTCCTTAGCTGAACTTTCTTTTCATTCTTTTTCTCCATTAGCAGAAAGCCCAGACAAACAAATGGGAAGAGAGCAGGGCTCCTTTCTGGCAAATCCTAGTGCATCAGGACTACAGAGCATGCTAAAAGCTTGCTGTACCCCCACTGAGCTTCCCACCTTCAGTGAGGTTGCATTAAAACATGCCCCTCATCTTTTGTGGTCTGTGGTGAGTTTTGCATGCAAGTACATCTGCTGTATTGGCTTGCGAGAAAGTGCATAGGAAACTGAATGATGTAATACAGCTGTGAAATCTCATGCGTCTTCTTTTAGTGCATGAGTTTTCATCTTCCTTACAGGGTCACAGCTAGAAGCAGGAAAAAAAACCCTAAAAGTTGCTGAAAAGTAAGAAAGAACTGAGTGTTCTTTGCTTGCGTACTTATGGAGAATGACTATGAATGGAGAAACAGAAATGGGAATGCAGATTTACAGCAAGTAAATCAGACTATGAAATGTTCCTGTAGGCAAGTCCAGCCATCTGATACACTCAGTTCTCTTGTACTGGAGTGACTGGCCCCTCAAGGATGTATGCTGTTTGGATGCAAAAGGCAGAAGAGACGCACTGAATATGAGAACAACTCATGCACAAAACTAGCACAGTACATACTTTTGCAGCTTCATATTTCCAGTGTCCTGAGTCTGTCATAGTGCTCTGAACTATCTGTAAGAGTGGAAAGCTGTTAGACGAACTGAATTTATCATATTTTCTATTTATAAATAACTCTTGTACTCTGGGCTTATACTGATTTAGTGGTGCTGTTGAGTAAGTGAAAATAATTAAGGACGTAAAACAGGCATATCCAACCTGCAGGTCACATGCAACCCTGGCCAGCCTGTCCTGCAGCTGCCCCCTGCCCCATACCATCATGGGGGTGGCTTGGTCCTGCTGAGTGGCCCAGCCCGCAGGCATACATGCTTTGCTGAGCAACAACCAAACATCAGAGTGCGATTTGGCCCCATCTGAGCTAAAACCAGAGCATAGGGAGGGCACAGTGCAGTGCTAACTTAAGTTTTGACAAATAAGTTTATGGAGCTTGATACATTGGCTAAGTGTTGTCTGGTGAAAAGCAAAAAATATGCTGCCATGCTTTCTGTTTTGGTAAAGGAATTTGAGAAAGGTTTCAAGATTGCAAAAAAATTATCAAATTTTTGGTATACTTGCAACTCTGTTTTCAGCTGACATGAATACTTGTCAGTTTTCAAATGGAAAATTGTGTGGAGAAATGGAAAAATGTGTGGAGTTGCGATCAAAAATCTGATCAAGTCTCTTTATCAGACCTTTATAAGCCTTATCTTACTGGAGAGAAATATCTCTTATTTCACAGTCAGGTGTCAAGGATGAAGCACAGAAAGAATAAGATTTCATTTAAAATGTCTGACGAACACCTTGAGAGCTTGCTAAGAACTGCAACCACTGCCATCAAACCAGCCTGCTGCATCTTTAGCTTCACAAAAACAAGGTCACTGGTTTTGTGCTTTTGTTACTCTCATTTTTTATATGTTTTAATTTAAAAACATTAAAATTAAGTTTTGTAACCTATATACATTAAATATAATATATTATGAGAGCTGCTCTGAAAGTAATGCCTTCTATTTTATGGTGGTGGTCCATGATATCAGAGGTGGATGTTGGTGGTATGACTATAGGAGCTGAACCTTCTCACCAATATTCCATTATGTTTTGTTGCCACGTGACAGATGGTAGCAGAAGGGCAGTCTGACAAAATGGAGTCTGATGTGAAAGAGCGTATGAAGCAAAGGTGAGCAATTGAATTCCTCCTTCTGGAAAAAATTGCACCCACTGACACTCAGTTATGGTTATGGAGACTGAAACTGAACTTGAGCACAGTGAGGCTGTGGGTGGTGTATTTCAGCAACAGTGACAGCAACAGTGGGTTACTTCTTCTGGTACAGACTGTTCTGAGCACTCTTGCTCATTGCTAGTAAAAATGCATGGCTAGTGGTGGTGACTGTGATGAAAAAGAGTGTTTTGTAGTTGAGAATTTGCTCTATCAAACAGTGTTGTGTTCTTTGTATCTGTTGTAGTTTCCATGGAAATAATTAGGAGGCATTACTTTTGGAGCAACCATTGTCTAGACAATTTCTCTTCACTCAGTGCAGCCCAGGCAAGCCAAAAGATTGGACAGCCACACTCTAACAGCTGGGCCTTGTCAATTGTAATTTGCCAATTTAAGACAAAAACCTCCAACTTTTCACCTGTTTTGACTCACATAGCACAGCTGGTGGAGCAGATTTATTATTTTTTTAATAATAAGTCACATGACCATAGTGACCTAACAATAGGAGAAGGGTGGAAGGGAGTTGTTTGAATATAACTGAATAGAATTTTTGGGAAGGAGAAATAAGGACTAGCCTTCCAGTCAGTGTTTCTTTTGCTTAGAACTGATGAGGTCACAGAAATTTAAACATGTGTTTGTTTCTTTACTAATTATATTTCTGATCCCAGTTATTACTCAAAGATTAATAAAGATTAGAGTTGATCTCTTTAAGATTTTCTTCCTTAAAATAGAGGCTTTTCTTCAAATAAGTGTATCAAATTGAAAGGGATGGGGAAACACTGAAGAAAACCTTGAGCTGTAATTTGCAGCCTTTTATCTGAAGAAGAAAACAATACAACCCAGCCCCAAAGCAAACAAAAAAACCCCACTATCTATTCTCAGTTAAGATTGCTTTCTGTCTGTGTCTGTATGATACACACATTTTGAAAGTGTCAGAAGAAATGGAGTTTCTCACAACATTTAAATCAATGGATTTATGATCCCTTACACTCCTTGTCTGGATTGATGGATGACAACTGGATAGAAGTTGTGAATTAGTCAGTTGTTAAATTTCTATCGTGGTTTGGTACAAAATGTTCTGCAGCAATACCAGCTTAAGGTACCCTCCATCTTTCTTCTGTTGTGTATGATTGTGGAGGTGTGTTGCAGAGTAGATCACCAGCTTTCCTCTTAAAGTTGACCAGTGTTGTGGTCAGCTTTGAGAAAAAAAATCAGAAATTTAACATTAGCCTCAGATAATTGTCTATATATTTCTAAGGCAGGACAGGCACAAGAAGGAAGTGCAGGGCAACTGCTTTGCCTAGGAATTAATATATGCAGACTTGATATCGTGTGGGACTCTAGGTGCTTGATGTTCTTTTATGTAGTAAGGCTAAAAGCTGTTAAAGGTTGTGTTTTATTTTTTTTCACTGAATTGAAGAAAGCCAGTGTTTTTGCTGCTGCTTACCGTAAATAAACAGAAGAGCTGACCAGCTTTTATGTAGGAGAGAGCAATCATAACAAACTGCTTCTGTGAGAAACTGAAAACAAATAAAAGATGAGCTGTTATCCCTGGTTTACAAATACAGTAGAGATGCTGCCTGAAGAGCAGCAAGTAATTTTAAAACATGGAAGCCCCTTGTTTGCAAACCTGGGATGAATTTTGATAACACTTCATGTTCTCCTGTTTTTAGTCTTCAGAAGATCTCAGAAAAAAGAGTGCAATGATTTCAACCAACTCTGGACTCAGAGAAGAGCGAAAATCTAAGTACTGCATTTAGCGCTGCCAGAAGTTTTCTGACTCTCCCCAAGGAATTTCCAAGAATACTGTAACACTTTCTCTGTGTGTTTCTAAGAGTGTTACTAACCATTCACAGTGCAGCAGTTAGCTGTAGCAAAAAAAACCCCTTTCCCCTAACATTAGCCTAGGTACAAGGAGAACTCGGAGGACTTAAAGGTGTAGGAAATCTCATTGATTTTGAAATTATTTTCTGTATTATTTTTTTGTTCTTGGCATATTTCAAACTTTCATTATTTTCAGTCCAAAATTACACAGATGATGGGTAGGCATTATTAAGACAAGCAGAATACTTTCAATTGTGTGGCCAAAGGCTGAATTTGTGCATTAGTGAGAGGTGGTTGTTGTTGTTGTTGTTAAGGTAGTAGTTAATTAGTTGTTAAGTGACACCAAATCTCCAAATCACTATTTCACTGTTTACTTTGTTTTTACTTTTTATGTTTTTATTTTTACTTTACCTTCTGTGACTGAATAATGTCTGAATATTGTGGTAGATAATAATTCACAATGGCTGCATTTATGCAAATATATCTGTGCTCCATAGAAAGTTTCCAGCATGAAAAGGTAAAGGCTCAGACTGGAAGCGGAGCTGATAAGGTGGTAATAAACTCATGACTGGAGTTGTAGCTTTTTTTTAGTTATTGCCTTCACAGAGCAAAAACGTATCTTCAGCAATCCTGGGATCTTTACAGGAAATTTCCTGTTTGTGTGATTCTGCTTGTAACCAAGTGGCCTGGAAAACTGAGGCCACAAATCAAATGCTTTTGTGACTGCAGTAGTATGAAGAAGAAACACAATCTTTTTTATGGAAGGGTCGAAACCTTCCATGTGTAAAATCTTTAGGACATGCAGATTGACTGTGCTGCACAGAAGTATCCTCTTAGCTTTGAACAGAGTAGCAAGAGCCATAGGGACTGGTATTGTTAATATAGTGTTTTGTGCAGGTGATGTGTTGAGAAACCATTCTGATATCTCAACATTTGTTGAATGCAAGTGAGCTGCTGATGCTTGAAGACTTTCAGAGTAGTAAATTCCAACCCAGATTCAGAATTTTGTTTTCTGTCTGAGACATGGACTTCAAAGATAATGCTTGCATAATGGTAAATAGAGGAAATACTCAAATCCCAGCAATATTTTTGCATTGGATTTTGATATTTCATAAATATGTTGAGATCAAATAACTTTTCACTTTAGCTAATCTGCATTTTGTATTCTACCTGTATTGGAAGTAGGTGGCAAGAGCCTTTGTTTGTCTATCTCAGATTCATATGAACACTGAGGTAAAAACTTGCATTTGTTTTACAACATGCAACTTGTTATATTTGAAAGGCCGGTCATAATGGTGATGCAACAGTTTCTGTCTGCTCACTGACTGGCAACACTGCCAGATCTAAGAGTTAGACTGTGGAGATCTTTCAACCCCCTTTTTTTTTTAAATCAGTTTTTTAATATTTTAAAAAGAGATGTCTTCTGATTTAAAAATAAATGTCTTCTGAATAGGTAGTGTTGCCAGGTAAGAGAAAGAACTCAACCAAACCTAGAAGTCAGCATTTTGGTTACAGTGACTTTGGTCATTTGGATGCAGTCCTGCATTCAGTCCTTTTTGGCTGCATTCAGTTTTTACTGTCCAGAGATGGAAAGAAAACGTCAAAACAAACCATTAAGTCTGTGCTTAAGATTCTGGATCATGCACAATAGAGCTACTCAGTTCATTGGCAAGGTGAAGAGCAGTCTGTCCCCCCTGCAAATCCTCAGATTCAAATCCAAGTTTTTGTGTGCCATTTGGTAGAGACAGAAATCAAGCACCATTTAATTATCCAGTGCGAATCTATCTGCACTGTCCTTGGACTTGGTCATTGGAAAGAGTGGATGGGTACTTCAGGCCAACTTTATGCCAGTCAGCACCTTTTTGGCCAGTGTGTCTCTGTTTCCAGTTCAAGACATTGATGAATAGCTTCATTTGTTATATCATTCAGTGGCTTTTAATCTCAGTATTGCCAGCCTCAAGCATTCAAACACTAGAAGTCAGTTCCCAGACATCAGTAATTAAATACATTCAGACACTTTTCAGAATAATTAATAAGCCTGTTACATTGTTTTCAAGCTTTCCTCAGCAATCTTGAGACTCTGTTTGAAATGAAAGCTTCATTTCAGGTGCAGGTTTTTTTTTTTTTTTTTTTTTTTTTTCCCCCCAGGTGCAGTTTTTTTTTTTTTTTTTTTTTTTTTTTCCAGGAACTGTATCTGGTGACAGGGAAGGAAATAACTATGACTACTTTATTTTGAATTATTCTTACTTTAAAATGAGTATATTTTCTGTCCACCTCTTATCTTTGACTGCAATAACATTTTTTTTCTGGTGATATTATTCTTCCTACATCTGTCTTGTGTCAAATTGTGCTTTAGAAGATATGTTGGCTGTAGTGAAGATGCTGTCCTATTGATTTCTCTGGAGATAGACTAGCATTAACATATTTAAATGTTACTGTTTGCTATGGAACAAACTTAGAGACAACATAAGTAGCTTCCATATGGATTTGGGGCTAGGAATCTGAACTAATGAAATAGTTACTGATGAAAAAAAAGCTTAAATTATTGTGGTATGGTGTAGAGGTCAGAGGAATACAGTGAAATACAGCAATTCAGACTAATCTCAGGCAATTTAACTTTTATAAAGCTTATGAATATTCTTGCATATTAAAGAAGCCATGTGAAATAGTATTCTTTTGTTGGATGCATGCAGTTTGATTTGGTATTTCTTTATGAAGTAGGTTCTTTTATGTTAGAAGAAGTCACTTTTGCTTAAACAGTTTATAACAGCTGGAATCAAATGCTTTACACTCAAACAAGAATGATAATTAAGAAGGTAATCTCTGATCATGCTGATACCAATAATATTTAGTCTGTCTTAAATATTTTAAAATGTTAATGTGAGATCTTTGTATGTAGCTTCCTGTGAGATTAATGTCTCTTTTTTACTTCAACGGAAACTACAAGAGATACAAGTATAAAAATAACACTGTATGGTAGAGCAAATTCTCAGTTACAAAACACTCTTCTCTAGCATAGTCACCACGACTAGCCATGCATTTTTGCCAGCGATGAATAAGAGCCTGCATGCCGTGCTTGTAAAAATGAGCACCAGCAGAGGTGACCCACTGTTCCATGGCTGCAATGATGGCATGAGAGAAGTGACTGTGTGATAGACAATCATTTGTAAAAAAAAAAAAAAAAAAAAAAAAAGCCATTTTGGAAGAGAAAGATTACCAGGCCCAACCTTTTGTGAGAAAATCAAACCTGGATGAGATTATCCAGCACACTGTACAATTGCATCTTGAAAACCTGCAGGGTTGGGGATTCTACCATACACTGGGGTAGGTTGTGTCAGTGATTCTGCTGTAAAGAAAAAAGAAAAAGAAATAAAAAAGAAAAAAAGAAAAGAAAAATCACTCTAATCACTCTTATATGATGATGATTAGTTGTAGCCATTGGCCCTGCTTTTGCCTTGCAGCTCCTTGTGAAGAGACAGCCTTCACCCTCTTTGAAGGTGTCTTTAAATTACTAGAATACTGTAATGAGGCTCCCCATGTCTTCTCTTTTCCAGAGTGGAAATGTGTAACTCCTTCAATTTATCCTCACAAGACAGATTATCCATTTCTTGATGGTTTCTGTGTCCCTCCTCTGGTCCCTATCCTGTCTGTTCAGTCCTTTTTTTGAACTGGGGTATCAGAACTGGACACAGTACTACAGGTACAGCCTGGCAAGTCCTTAGTAGAGTGGGACGATTACATCTAAATCTCTGCTAGCAGTACCCCTGTGGATTCAGCCCAGGACTTTGCTTTCCTTGCTGCAGCAGTACGCTACCGAATCATATTCAGTCTGGAGTCCACCAGGGTGCCAGACATGGGTTCTCTCCACAGAAATGCTTTTCTGGGCTCCTCTGAACTGATAGGAAGACAGCGAGTCTTCCAAATTGAACTTTGACTTCTCCAAGGGCTTCAGTAATGTTAAGGATGACTAGCTAACGTGATAGTTGTTCAGTGTTTTAAGAAAGCTTAGACGTAATTTTTTTGGTAAGGATTGCTATCCAAGTATTTAAGTGTAAAAACTAGATTTTAATTAAAGTTACTGAAGAAGCAATGTCTTAACTTGCATTTAGTAATTCCTTACAATGTTCTTTTAACATTATATATATATATAAATATATACCATATATCCAAATCCATATGTATACCTTCTACTTACGAATAAATGCTCCTAGAACATTTTTAATTACATTTTTCATATTGCCAGATATTCTGATATTGTTTCAGCAAAACTGGGCTCCAGACATTTACAAATAATTATACTTGGCAATGTTCAGATTTCCTAAAAACAATGGGTTTATAATGGCTGGCATCCTACTTATGAAGTTGAGTTAGGCATTTAGGACTATCTCCACAAATCATCTTCTATTTGGTTCCATCCAGGAAAGGTTTTCACAGAACCTTGAGGCCTGTTGAGAATCCTAGTTCAACATCTGGGTAGTGACAGATGCTTAAGAACAAGGATTCTCTACGGGCTGCAAATTATCTGTCTGTGTATGAAAGAAGAACAAGATGTCTATGACAGCTGATGCAAAAAGTCAAAGGTGTGCCTCGCTCTTTTGTAAGTAAGCAATTAACTACAGCATTTCTAAGAATTTCAAAGGTGCCTAGATTCACAGGGCCCTTATGAACAGAGGCAGCAATTTACTTCAGAAAACAAGTGATGTACTTTTTTCTTTTAAAATTCAGCTTCTCTCTTTTTTAACAAGCAATTTAAAAAAGATCTAAGAGCTGTTGCTACAGCGCTCAGCTAATAATTGATCTGGGTTCAGTTGTCCATGATGAGGATTCAAAACTGTTCCTATCATCTCCTATGAAGAGTAAAAATAATTGTAGAATTATAAAATATTCAGAGTTAGAAGGGATTCACAAGGATTATTGAATCCAGCTCCAGGTTCTGCACAGGACAACCCGATACTCAAACTCTGTTGCTGACTGCATTATCCAAATACTTCTTGAACTCTGGCAACTCAAGGTTGTGATACTGCCCTGGGCAGCCCGTTCCATGCCCACCACCGTCTGGTGCAGAACCTTTCCTTATCTCCCATCTGCCCTTCCCCTTACACAAACTCCATGCTGTTTCCTTGTCACTGTCCCTCTGCTCCCTATGAGGAGCTGCAGCTGCCATGAGGCCTCCCCTCAGCCTTCTCTGCTCTGTGCTGAACAAACCAAGGGACTTCAGCCACTCCTTTAGACCTTTCCCCATCTTCGTTGCCCTCCCTTGAAAACTCTCTAATAGTTTTATGTTCACATATATGGTGATATCCAAAGCTGCACACAGTGCTTAAGGTCCACAACAGTGCAGAGCAGGATGATCACTCCCTTGACTGGTTGGGAGTTCTAAGCCTGATGCTGATGTGGTTACTATCCCTCTATCAGTGCACTCTTGGGTCAGAAGGGAAGTAAGAGATGTTATCAATAATCCCATGATGAAGATGTTATCTTAGGGCAGGGGGACCTGGTGCTGTTCTGGGAGCTGTACCTAAAATGTTGCATTGGCATTTTGAAGGTGGGACTGTAATACGTTTCATGTACAGACTGGTTTACAAGTGTTAAGGAAATGCTAATTTGAGTGTATTTTTTTCTTGTTTGGTCAGTTGAGAACAGAGTAGATATGAAGTGCCTCTTGAGAGGTCGCCCATTATTGTACTTCTGCACATTCCCATGTTGTGATGAGGTTATTGCTGACAAGTGAGGGCAGATGATGCAATTCCTTGAGCTGTCAACATGACTGGTCTTTCTTTTGGCTGCTAAATGTGTTGATAATTACTAGTAGTCAGATCTACCTTCATTTATATGGATTTTACAAAAAATCTGTTGATAGGTTACAGACTGGTTCTCCTGATGCTTTCCTTTGTTTTCCAAATAGGTCTGTGAACCATAACTTTTTCTAGTACCTTACATTGTACATATCTCAGATGAGACTTACCTGTGTTCTTTTCTGGCTTAAAGTTATACAGGTAGCAGGGACTGTGCAAACATGTGAGTGAGTGTGAAAAATAAAGTGATCTATAGCAAAAGAGTAGTGTAGATGATGGAGAGTCTACTTTTTGTAAAAAATAGATGTTTTTTCATCTGCAGAAAGTAGTGTAAGGTGATGGGTTGGAAGAAACCACCTGTGAGTGAGATAACAAGTAAGGCAGACATCTCTGACCTGCAGCCCTGGGCCACATGTGGCCTGGCACAGCTCACAATATAACCACTCCCTGCCCCACACCATTATGGTGGCAGTTCTGTCCAAGTGGCCCAACCCAACCTCAAGTGTGCACCCATTGCCCAGCAACAACCAAACATCAGTGCACTATTAACATTGTCTGAGCTGAAACTGGGGCACAGGTAGGGTGCAGCGCAGTGCTAACTCAAGGTATGACAGATAAGTTTATGCATTTTGATACACTGGCTAAGCACTTCATATTGGTTGTAGTTTCCATGGAAATAATTTGGAGGCATTATTTATGGAGCAATCTTCACAGATGTGGCCTTGTACAATTCCTCTCTACTCAACGTGGCCCGTGTAAGCTGAATGGTTGGACACCAATTAAATAAGGGATTGTAGCTAGGGAAACCATTGTCCTTCCAGAATGGCATAGGCTTAATGCTTGGTTAATCTGTAACCAAGGTGCTTACAGCACTTCAGAATGAAACTTTCAAATGATTTAAGGAAATTTTAGAATAAGGAAGATATGATGCAGGTATGCTGAGAGGCCTGAAGAAGAGCAAAAGGAGTTACTACTGCAGATGTAGTCATGAAAGTCTGAATGATATTGTGTAACCAGGATCACAATTTTGAGACAGTTTGTAGCAAGAAGCACTGAAAATGACTTCTGTAATTCTGTAAACCTCTGCTATCTTGTATTCCCTCTGATAAGGTCTTACAGCATGAAATTTCAACATACAGCATGATCTTTAAAGTTACCACTGCATGTTTTACTACGACAGTGTTAATATATTCGTATGTGTACAACTGATACTGTAAGTAACTTCTGGAAAAATAAATCTCACAGTTGTCTCTGTTTTCCTAGAAAGAAACAAAGTCAGGTATCAATCTGTCCTGTCAGATCATAACATTCTGATATATGTTATGTATTAGAAAACAGTAATGATTAGGACAGAGTCTCCCACAAGGTAGGTGAGAAAAATTTTTGGAAATAAATTTTACTATTTTCTTATTTATTCTGATTAACTCATTATAGTTTGGATTTTCTCTTTCAAATTAGATTCCTTAATACTTTAATAAAATGTCTTTTCAGTATAAAAGTGTTTTTAATCACTCTGAGTTCATTATAAAGAAACAGTCCAAATTAATTGAATCTACTTGAGAGCTCTAGTTAAGTTTGGGTTCTGGCACCCCTACTTAAAATTGCAAGTCAATTGGAAGTCAATAATACTGAAAGCCACATGTGAAAATTCTTTTTATACTTAAAGCAGCTTGCAGGTATCCCTGTAATACAAGTTTATGCTGCAATGGCATTAACCAGACTTACAGGAGCCACTCACTGGCTTTATTTTTAACACAAACATAAGCCATATAAAATAATTCTACTTAGATTTGTGTGGTGTTTGTTCTGTTTTTCTTAATAAAAATACAGAGTTCCTATGTTAGGAAGAATTTGAGTTAGAAAAATTCAACACTTTTCCTTATAGTTAGATGATGATACACAGTTTCCTTTTGAGCACAGGAGTACTTCTTATCTTTTCTACTGTTTTTAACTTTTTTGAGGTTTAACTTCTTAACACTTTTAAAAGGTAAATTGAAATAACAAATCTAGAAGAACTGTGCTGATCACATGAAACAATAATAGAATTGGAACCATTCTAATCATTGGCACTGAGCTCTGCTGCTGAGTAAACTGTCACGTATTATCCATTATAATTCAGCATAGTCAGCAGAAAGTTAAGGCAGCTGTTGTGTAAACACTTCTCTCCAAAGAAGATGTAAAGCATGGCTGATGATCTTGATTTATATTCCAAAATCTAAAGGAAGTGGACTTCAATTGATTCTTTGGGCTTCTGTCTTTAAAAAATTGAGGGTGTTTTGGTTAGTTGGTTGCTTTGTTGCTTGTCGGGAAGTTTTATTTATTTAATTGTTTATTTTTTGTCATGACCAAGTTTGAGTCTAAGATCTCTATCTTTTGGCTTTCTTCTCTGTACATTCCCAGTTTTCACTACTGAACTGAGAATGCAGCCCTTCTTGCCCTGCAATTATATTTCTTCCCAGCTGGCCTTAGGCCTCTTTTTCAGTGACTGCAGACAAATCCCTCCCTTTTTCCTGTATTTTCTTCATAGGCATTTCTCTAACATGAACGTGTACTATTAGACTGCTGGAAGCAACTGCAGCTGGTTCACCATCACCACTTTGCTCTTTATCATCCCCTCTTGTTCCATCTTCTCTCCCACACCTCGTCTTCCAGCTATCTTGGCCTTGTCCAAATCATTTTTATCATCAAGATGAATGGCTCCCAAGTTTCTTAAAGCTACTAGAAATCCTCTGATGCCCTCTTCTCTCTGCAGAAAGGTATTTGAAAATAGCTTTGTTTTCTTTCATTGGAGGCTGGAGGAGTAGTCAGTAAGCCAGTTATGTCTTAACAGGCTTAGAAGCAACTTCTGTTCATCCAGAGGATAATTTTGTCTTCTGTTTTAGATTTAAAGGGCAAATTATTTTTTGTTGTTGTTGGGGAATAATTTGAGAATCCAGAAGCTATGTAGAATCATAGAATCATAGAATCACAAGGTTGGAAAGGACCTATAAGATTATCCAGTCCAACTGTCCTCCCATTACCTTTGCTACACAAGCTACTAAACCATATCTCGTAGCTTCTCATCCAGATGCCTCTTGAACACTGACAGGGATGGCAACTCCACCACGTCCCTCGGCAGGCCATTCCAGTGCCAGACCACTCTCTGAGAGAAAAAGTTCTTCCTTATGTCTAATCTAAACCTTCTCTGGTGCAACTTGAAGCCATTTCCTCAGGTCCTGTTTGTTGCCTGGGAGAAGAGGCCAAACCCCTCCTCATCACAACCTCCTTTCAGGAAGTTGTAGAATGCAATCAGGTCTCCTCTGAGCCTTGTCTTCTCCAGACTAAACAATCCCAGCTCTCTCAGCTGCTCCTCATAAGATTTGTGTTCCAGACCCCTCACCAGTTTTGTTGCCCTTCTCTGGACCAGGTTCCAGGGCCTCAATGTCTTTCTTGTAGTGAGGGGCCCAAAACTGAACGCTCAAGGTGCGGCCTCACCAGTGTACTCAGGTACAGGGTGTTGATTACTTCCCTGCTCCTGCTGGCCACACTATTTCTAATGCAGGCCAGGATGGCGCTGGCCCTTTTGGCCAGCTGGGCACACTGTTGGCTCATGTTCAGCCGAGCATCAACCAACTCCCCCAGGTCCCTTTCCTCTTCACAGTCATCCAGCCACTTGTCCCCAAGCCTATAAGCCTATAACACTGCATGGGGTTGTTGTGGCCAAAGTGCAGGACCCGGCACTTGGCCTTGTTGAACCTCATCCCATTCACCTGAGCCCAGTGATCCAGCTTACCTACATCCCTCTGAAGGGCCTCCCTACCCTCAGGCAGATCAACACCACCTCCCAATTTGGCATCATCTGCAAACATACTAAGAGTACACTCAGTCCCCTCATCTAGGTCATTAGTAAAGTTACTAAACAAGATGGGCCCCGGTACCAACCCTTGAGGGACACCACTTGTAAAGGGTTGGTAGCTGGACTTAACTTCATTAATCTCTACCTGTTCGGCACGGCCCTCTAGCCAGTTCCTTACGCAAAGAAGGGTATACCTGTCCAGGCCAGGGCAGCCAGTTTCCCCAGGAGCATACTGTGAGAGACCGTGTCAAAGACTTTGCTGAAGTCTAGGTAGGCTACATCAACAGCCTTTCCCTCATCTACCAGTGTGGTCACCCAGTTGTAGAAGAAGATGAGGTTGGTCAAACATGACCTGCCTTTCATGAACCCGTGCTGGCTGGGCCTGATCCCCCCGGACGCACATGCCGTGTGCTCTCACCCAAGATGATTTGCTCCATGATTTTCCCTGGTACCGAGGCCAGGCTGACAGGCCTGTAGCTCCCCAGATCCTCCTTATGGCCCTTCTTGTAGATGGGAGTCACATTGGCAAGCCCCCAATCCTCTGGAACCTCTCCAGATAACCAGGAGCGCTGGTAGATGGACAACAGTGGCTCGGCAATCACCCCCGCCAGCTCCCTCAGCACCCTAGAATGGAGCCTGTCAGTCCCATGGACTTGTGGCAGTCCAGATGGAGGAGGAGCTCTCTAACTGCCTCCACCTGAATCACCGGGGATGAATTCTGTGTAGCATCCCAGACTTCCAGATCAGGGCATAAAGTGCCATGAGGATAACTGATCTGCCTGTTAAAGGCAGATATAAAGAAGGCGTTGAGGACCTCAGCCTTCTCCTTATCCTCAGTGGTCACATTTCCCACTGCATCAAGTAAAGGATGGAAATTCTCATTGTTTTTTCTCTTACCATTGATATATTTGTAAAAGGATTTCTTATTCTCTTTTACTGCAGTGGCCTGAGTTCAAGTTGGGCTTTTGCCTTCCTAATTTCCTCCCTGCATGCCTTAGCAACTTCCTTGTAATCTCCCCAGCTATCCTGTCCCTTCTTCAAGAGGAGCAATGTAATAGAAGAAGATGCTCTCTTCCATTCTTACCTTGACTAGAAGTTTTAACTTCATACAGAGCATGTTTTAAATTGTCGGTGTCTGTTACTAAATGATTTCTAATGACATATTTGAAACTTTATTGATATATATATGTATCTAAATATTCACTATTAGCTGATCCACATCTCTTATTCTCTGTTCTTGACATGCATTTATAAAAGACAAAATATAATACAGAAAACCTGTCCAAGGTGGTTCCCATGTTAGAAGTTTGCAAGAACTTTGAATATTCTCACAACTTGTTGTGTTTTGTGCAAAGCATTCAAAAGCTTTGTGCTAGTAACTGTGCCCATTTCAGGCTAGAGCTTGAAAGTCAGGCATCTGTATCTGTAAATCATTGCAACAACCTCTAACAAGTGCTTAATATGAGCCATAGAATCTTGGAATCATAGAATCACAGAATCACAGAATTGGAAACAACCTAGAAGATCATCTAGTCCAACCATCTTCTCATTACCATTGCTACCACAAACTAAACCGTATCTCGTAGCTCCAACCATATCTGTAGCTCCAAGGCTCCATCTAGCACTCCACAAAGTATTTTTTGGAATGGCTTGAGAGTTAGTTGGTGACTTTTCCAATTTACTTGTTTGGATGTGGAAATGTTATTTTGGAGGCCATAAGAGACCAGTCTTCACAGTCTGGACACAATGGAGCAGGGACTGCCATTTAATGTTGATGAAGCTTTCCCTCCCTTTTGAGGGTGGATGTTGGTGAAGTTATTTACCCTTCCAATAAAGAATTGACTAGAGTTTTCTTTGGACTGTTAATGAATGTATATGAAAAATAATCATGCTAATTTAATGAATACTATGTAAAATTAATAGTGTTTTTGTGACCAGTTAGTGAATGACATGATTAAATTGTCAAAATGTGAACATGTTAGCCTATTGCTATCCTGTTGCTGTTTTTATGTTAAAAAAAAAAAAAAAGGAATATTATAAATCCCAAAGAGATATATAAATTCTTTACGCTTTTATTGAAGTAAATATAAATGAAAGAAATAATCAGTACTCACATTCGTTGGTGTACTGATGGACAGTTGGCTGAATATGAGCCAGCAGTGTGCCCAGGTGGCCAAGAAGGCCAGTGGCATCCTGGCTTGTATCAGGAATGGAGTGGTGAGCAGGACTAAGGAAGTAATCCCCACCCTGTACTCGGCATTGGTGAGGCCTCACCTTGAGTACTGTGTACAGTTTTGGGCACCTCAGTACAGAAAGGACATTAAGGTGCTGGAGCAGGTCCAAAGAAGGGCAACAAGGCTTGTGAAGGGCTTGGAGAATATGCCCTATGAGGAGTGACTGAAGGAACTGGGGCTGTTTAGTTTGGGGAAGAGGAGGCTGAAGGGAGACCTTATTGCTCTCTTCTAATACCTGATCAGGGATCACAGCGAGAGCAGGGTTGATCTCTTCTCACTGGTGACAGGTGACAGGACAAGGAGAAATGGCCTCAAGTTGCTCCAGGGGAGGTTTAGGTTAGATATCAGGAAAAACTTTGAGGAAAGGGTGGTTACGCACTGGAATGGGCTCCCCAGGGAGGTTGTTGAGTCACCATCCCTGGATTTGTTTAACAGCTGTTGGGATGTGGTGCTCAGGGACATGATTTAGCGGCGGGTTGTTAGTTAGGGTAGTATGTTTAGGTTGTGCTTGGACTCAATGATCTTTAAGGTCTTTTCCAACCTGAGCAATTCTGTGATTCATTGAAAATGCCATTAAGTTAATAGAACTTCAGTTACAAGTTACAGTCCAGAAATCACTTATGATTTACTTTTTTTTTTTTTTTTTTTGCTTAAAAATATTATAATCATACTTCAAACATTGGTATAAGAAGTAAAAAATCACGTAGACTAATTGCCAAGGTTGTATACTATCTACAGTGCTGTATGCCTCTCTGTCATGTAAATATTCTATACGTAGATTAAAGGGGTTTTAAAGCCATACCCAATTGTTTTTGATTCTCATTACTCTAAAGAAGAATGATTGCTGTGTTCAATAAAAGCACCTTCGTGGTTGTGACAGTTGAAAATTCAGGCTTATTTGAGTGAGTCACCGATAAAGATGACAGCATCTCAGAGCACACCTCATTCTTGTGCGCCCGTTTCAAAATTAGTTTCTCTAGTTATCAGCAGAAATAATTATGGTCTTTCAAGTTGAGTTTCTGTTACTCTGTGCTATAAATCATTCTGACCTCATTTGAGTCTTCCACATTTTGCAACAGACATGTCACTTTTCCCAGAAGAAAACTGCCTGGGTTTAAAGATCAGATTTTTAAGTTTATTTTTAAAAATCCACTTAATGCAAATGAAATTCCAGATGAAAATTCAATAACAAACTACTAAGTCTCCCTGTCTTGTCTCTTTGTGGATTCTACAGGAAAAGTCTTGAAATCATACTTTGTCAGTTTCGTGCCAGAAGTACCGTGCTTTAAAACTAAAATGCCATAGAGATTTCACACCAATTCTTTATCATGCCTGCAGACAGAATGTATGATTTACTTGCTTCACTTTGAGAGAGCTTTGTGTACTTTTTGCCCAGCTTTTTAGAAAGGTGAGAAGATAAATTATAGTGTTGTTCTCCCAGCTATTCTCTAATAATGACACATAGGTCAGCTGTATAGAATGGCCTTTTTTCGGATAAATGATTAGTATCACAGCTTAAATGATAGAAAAAGTAACTGGCTTTGAAAAGCTAGGTAGTGATACAGAATGGTATCACTATTATATGCAGTAATAGTGCAGTTTTTTCTTTCTAAAATGTGAAACCATTAACACACATCTTGGAAAAAAAAGCAAGTTCTTGGAATTTATTTAACTCCAAATGCATGGCTTTGTGTGGAACTGCAAACTGTTTCCTTGTTTGTGGGTAGTATGATACTGTGTTCAGTTTTGTCTGCATATGGTTTTATCAGCAGCATGCCACTACCTCTCACTCAAATAGTAGTGTGTATAAAATAAGCCTTAAGTTACAGAGACAGCCATAAGCCTGGCATTTATTTTCATCTGAACCCCTCTTTAGAGGAAGAGTTTTGAATACTGCTGTGTTCAGATACATATACATATGAATGTGAACATAAAGTTGTAGTTCTGCATGTACATCCTTTACCTCTGTGATTTCATTTTATATTTGTGATTTAAAATTGTAATGGTTTAAGATCTTAATGATTTGTGGTAATTCGATAGTGATAGACAATAAAATTCATGATTCTAATTGGCGGTAGCTGACAGCCTGAAGATAGCAATGACGTGTCCAATCTCACAGGAAAATAGATTGTAGCAACCAGAGGAGTATAATGTTTTAGTTTTTCTGTGCTTTTACTTAGTTAGTAAACTTAGTTAGTTTACTGATTTTGCTGAATATTTCCTTGTTTTGACTGACTGGTGTTTTTCCCAACAAATCTAATTTCTCATTTTCTTTCTCCCTCAGTATTATAATTTTTAATAAGTCTAAGAGGTGCTTTTTTGTTATGCTTTGTACTATGAATGTTTTCTCTTGGAAGCCACTGTCTAAATGAGATGAAGAACTCACAATTGACTAGAGTGTCACTGACAGCATTGGGCAGTGGCAGTTTTCCTCACAGTTGTGATGTTCTTGAAAATTTTTGTATGGAATCAGAACAATCTTTCAGTTCTCAAAGATGTTAAAGGGAAAAGTAGTGTCCTCTGGGCAAGCAAGAGAAGCGTATTAACATACTCAGAAGACCAAGTCTGTTCTTTTTTTTGTTTCCAAATGTTTCCAAATGTTTGCCTTTTCATAATTTATCAGAGTTCTGACCCTTTTTCTCTCTGAATAACAATATCATATATATGTCTTGTTTCTGAAGAGACTCGACACTGACAATTTTTATTCTGTGTCTGAAAGAAGATGAAGTATAGCTTCATTTAATATGACTTACTAAAATCAGTGAAATTTAAAGACAAATTCAGAAGCAATTTGAGTAAGGATCTAAACTGTAGACAGAGTAATGCTTAACTATTACAGTGCTATTCTGTAAAGGTTAGTAATATATATGTTTTATAAGCAACCTTATTTGTGATTAACTGGGTGAAACAGCAGGGGCTGTCTTCAGGGATGAAGCAATAGCTGTTTTGCTCTACCTTAAGATATCGCCAAAGGTTCTCAGCACTTCTTCAAGTGCCCATCAACAGAAGAGGAGGGATGCCACCTCTGGTGACAGTGAAGGTTTAGGTATGACAGCTATGTGAATAGCAGTGAGCTGTTGCAAAAGTGTGTCATCTTGCCAATGACATCTACAGCCTGCTTAACCTGTACAGATCCATCAAATTGGTGCTTTCTGTCTTATTCATAGCTAGTTGTCCTCTTTTCTCCTTACTTGCTCCTAAACCCAGACTATGCTCAGCATGGTGCCACCCATCTTAAGTGAATGAATACCAATAAAGTTAATTATGTAATTTAGTCATTTTTATCCCAAGAAGAATGTGCCTCATTTCATTTAGGACATATGAATCTAAATACAGAACTTGTTTATGCACAGAATTAGTTCTGGAGCCTGGAATACAGCTTAAATCCTGTTAAATTGGATATATGAGTGGGAAAAAAAAAGCTTGTTATCTAGGAGGAAAATAGTGGATTTTGTAATATTTGAATTGCTGTCAGTGGTAAACTAAACTAAATGTGAGTATAGTTTTGATTTCAAACACCTCCCCCCACGCTACCCCATGCTTTAATCCATTTTGTATTCTCTTTGGCAGGTAGTTTCAAGAATTAACCTGAATGCCTTCTTTTATGCAACAAATCTCTACAGAAAGAAATGAGTGACTGAAATTCTATAAAAGTCATAAGAGTGTCCTGTGTAAACTTTGTATTGATATTGGTTCCTCAAGATGAAACCAACTTAACTGAATGAGAGATTTTCTCTGAAAAAGGACACGTGCATTCTGCTAATAAATACCTTTCTGTGTATAGCATATACTGAATACCCTTAGGTATTTAGACTGCTTTATGTAATATTTCCAAATCAATATTACTGTCAAATAAATTAAACTAGGAAATAGTGCCCAAGTAAAGATTATTTTTTAAAACAAGTCTTTGGACAAATGCCTCTTGCACTGCGCTGACAATGTGCTGTGGATGCAGCCAAGTGGCATGTGGCTCCAATATTTCCTGAGTATCAAGCTGCTTTTTACTCTGCTGCATTGTAAAGTTAAGATGCAAAATACATGGAAAAACTGATGTTTCTTGAGTCTGTGTCAGAGCAAACATTTCTTTCATGCATTAGTGTGGCACATTTTCATTTACTTGGACAGTGTCATTTCTTTTGTACTGCTTATCTTAGAAATCCTCACACATTCTGTGCTTTCATGGAAAACTTCAAGTCACCCTCTATATTACTGTTGTGTTCTTTCAACACTCACTTTATGAATCATTACTACGTTCTCTGTTTTAAAACTTTTGTACTCTTTTAGGTTGTGAACAAATGAAGAAAAAAGTTGTGAAATCTAATAGCAACAGTGGTAGCCCTGTCAAAAGTGAATGTCTCAAAGAAATAGTATGCAAAAAAGAAGTAAAATAAAACATTCAGAATGTATCTCAAACCTAAGATCAAGCGAGTGTTTTCTGTTTGGCCTATATTTTCCTGTTAATCTTTCCAGCACAATGGAGTATTTCACTAGAACAGAAGGATTTAGGTGGAATTAAAGTTTTTCTATTTAAACTGAAAGTCTTATCCTTAAATGTATAAACTAATCTTTTAAACCGATTTAATTACTTAAAGAAGTTAAGTAGAAAGACAATAATATATTTTAAACATTCTAAACACAGAGAGTTTCCTTATGCACCAATGAAAGTTAGTTTACTTAAAGATGGATCCAGCTGTCTGAAACAGGAAAAAAATACTCCTGGTAAAAAGGATTTTGTAAATGTCCTTGTGCACCGTACAACATATGAAAATGCCTTTAAAAAAAAAATAATAATAATTTCCAGTGATTAAAAATTTTAAGCTGCATTAAGCAAAGCTATATATCTAAACAAAAACGATGCATTATTGATTAAGTGATTTACATACTGCTAGAGTATTCTTCTATATGTGATATTGATTTAAAAATAAAAAATGTTGAGACATGCACTGGCATTTGATAGGAGAAGCAGTGTATGGCAGAATTTAGAGAAGATTTTTTAGGCAAATGTTGAACTTAGTATTGAGCTATTTGGGTGTCTTGTTGACTTCCTAGCAACTGCCAGGAATATCATATAATCATAGAACTGTTAAAGTTGGAAGGGATCTTTAAAGATCATCTAGTCCAGCTCCACTGCAATGAACAGCGACACTTGCAGCTAGATTGGGTTGCTCAGAGTCCTGTCCATCTTACCTTGAATGTGTCCAAGGATGGAGCATCCACTGCCTCTCTGGTCAACTTAGTGCCTCATCACCATTATTGTAAAAATATTTTTCCTTATATGCAGTCTAGATCTGTCCTCTTTTAGTTTGATACCATTGCCCCTCATCCTGTCACAACAGACCATGCTGAAGAGTCTTTCTTACAGCCCTTCCTTAGATACTGAAAGGCCATTACTGGATTTGCCTGGAGCCTTCTTCAGGCTGAACATCCCCAGCTCTCTCAGCCAGAATATCAAGACTTAACTTTAAAAAATGTTGAATTGGAGATGATGAGGAAGAAAAATGTATTAATTTTTTCACTGTTCCACTTATGCTTACAAAAAAGTGAGTTAAGCTGTGCTTCTTTCAGGGGAATTCATCATTACATGAATACTCATTTTTATTGTGCTCCAGTATGTAGGAAGGAGGGTGAACTGCTTAAATTTGGGGTGTTTTAATTGAGAAGCTTTAACTTTTTATTGAGCTGTATTTCTTGTAGTACTATCTCTCGATCAAGAGAGAGACAGAAATTAAGAGAAAGTGCATAGTAGCCTCAAGGGTCCAATTAGGCTGACGTGCCTAACTGAATACATGATTTTATCTCAACTGAGTGGCTGTTACTCCTTCTGTGGATTGGAAGAAGGACTTGAAATCTACAGGGAATTCTCGAGAACATACTGTGTGTTGACTTCAAGAAAAGCCATTTTAACAAAGTTGTCAGCCTCTAGAGTTACTACTTGTTTCTTCTACTGCTGTGGAACAGTCAACAGCACTTGCAGAAAAGTACATGTCATGATGTCTCTCTGGCAAGCAGGAGCTGTAGTTTTGTCTGTATGATGAACTGGATAATGGGAGTAGGATTACTATTCTTTTCACAGTGGTTTCTTGTTTGTTATCTGAGAAATGGACAACGGTTCAGTTCTACCTTCACATATCTTTTACGGAGTCTCCCTGAAGTTCGTGCAGTGGCTTTTCAAAGTAAAGCTGCTAGTCAGCGTAAGATTCTGAAAGACACCATTAGGGACAAATCAAATAAGCAAAGAACTGGATTCTTTGGACTTTGTCTCATGCGTAACACTCCAGAAGGTATTTGTGGTGTTTCAGTATTGATAAGCTGATCAAGAGCGGTTACTACGAGGAAAGGGAAGTTCATTTTCCAAATACACATAATAAACTCTTTCCTGTATGCCTTCCAGTTGTGTCTTCGGGAAAAATTAATGTAGTCAAAAAGTGTGTTCTGGTGACCCTACAAAGGACTGTGAGATTGTACTGTGATAGGTATAAGATTTTTATAGCTGCTTATCATTCAAATAAGTAAGCAAGTGGTAGTAGATACTTCTGGCCTACTCTAGAAACTGTGGTTTTTTTTGTTCTTATTGTTATTGGAACGTTACTTTCCTCATCCCTCTTCTATCCTGTTAAGGTAATCCTCCTTTCTGAGTTTGCAAAAAGGACTCAAGTGCTGCCCTTGAGGTGTGTTCTTAGAGAAGACTAGAAGAAAGGCCACTTTCAGACTACAATCCATCTTGCCAATACAATTTCACAGGCACCTAATCTATGTGATATACAACTTTCTGCAGAAGAAGAATTGAAAAAAAGTCACTTTTGAATTGCGTCTCCTAAAAGTATTAATCTTTAAGACTGAGGCTGTGTATGCTTTGAATTTTGATGTGCCTCTCCTTTCTCTCTTTCTAGCTGGAATGCTTGCAGCTTTCTCTACAGGATTATAAGCTTTGATGTTCAGAAGAGCAAAACTGAAAGATGCCATCTGAGAGGTGCCTGAGGTATAGTACTTGATAGCACATAGTAAGTCATTCCCATTTAGTGTGATGTTTACTAAAGCATGTTAGCAGTGAAATATGAAATTAATATGGTTTTTTTGCTCATTATTCACATTGTAATCTGCAAGAGATTGCTTTCTTGCTGCTACTTATGCCTAGCAAAGGGAAACATGCTAGATTTTGACTGGGTCTCACAGTCTCTTCATCTATATCTTGTTTATGGTCTTGTTTATACTTGAAATTTTTGATTGTGAAAGCAACTACTGTTTTACATGTATGTACATGAAATGGTACCCGATGATCATTTTTGATGTTTGTAGTGTTCCAGTATTCAGGACACATATTGATCTTTCAAATTCTTTCAAATTCTTTCAGCCTTCCAGAATTTCTCATTTTGCCATTCTCCTTCCAGAGTCTTAGTCATCCATATTTGCTTGCTAGTCCAGACTTTCTCATTTATTTGTATTGCCCATTGTCTCATCAGAGACTTTGATATTTATGATTTAATTAGTTTCTGAGAGCACTGTCAGGGAAAAAAACATTTCACCAGAATTTATTTATCCAGTTGCTTTTCTTTGGAACCTTGCTCTATTCTAATATGCTGGTAGTTTCACCACTGTTCTATTTTGAGAGTAGTTAATGCTCACGGGCTGATCTGGGATCTCAGTGGTCTGCCTGATATTACTAGGGTATTGTATCGTTCCTCTTCAGAACAGAAATAGAGAGAAACCATCTCTAGGTATAATAAGGTTATAATGCTTGCACAGTTAATCTTCCAATGTTATTATATTCTCCATTCTCCTAGGAAGAAAAAAAGGTTTTTGCAGTTAATACAGAAGAGGGAAACCACATTGGGAAGACCATATTCTGCAGTTCTGCAGGACTCAGTAGCAAAACTAATAGTTAATCTTTCATTACAGATTCTTTATTGTTGTTGAAGACGGCAGAAAGAATATAGCTTTATTCGTTTACTCTTCATTTTTTCAGTGCAGAAGTTGAGCTGCTAGCATTGCCTCCATAAAACAGTAGTTTGATGCAGTTATTTTACTGTAGAAATTACAGAAGAGAAATAATTGTAAGAAATAATTTCCTTTTTTTTAACAAGTAACATTTCTTGCTAATTATCCATTAGCATTTCTGTGGCATTCCTCAAACAGAATAATTAAGGACAAAGTTTCATTTGAATGAATTGTTCTGGAATGTAGAGTTCCATGTGTGAAACCTAAACTATCTGGGTACGAAATTCATATACAGCTTGTTCTGCTGTGTGTATAATGTGTAACTCCATTTCAGCTATCCTTTGTAATACCTTAGCTTTTGTTTTTTTAAAAGATTACATTAGAGCAAACAGTGTACAAGGCAGGTCTGCATTAGTTTGTAAAAGCTAAAGGTGCAGGAGTCGGATGTGTGGTAGTATAGTAAGTAAGTGTTGGTGGAAAAAGAGAATTTAGCAGCCACGCAGCTGCTGACATAGCTTGTGTATGTAGTGAACTGCATGATTTTAGTGGAAATATGCTAGCTTATTTATCCTGTAATTAAATATTGAGTTATTCAGGATCGTCTCTCTGTAAGATCATTTCCTCTAAGGTACTAACTTCTCAGGCAGTATAAATTTGTATAGTCTCTCAGATTTCAGATGAACTGCATTGTTTTGTCCAAAAGAGGCTCTGCAGATTTTTTGTTTGTTTGTTTGTTTCTGTTTTTGTTTAGGACTGTATTTGCATATAAAAATACATCTGTGGTTATACTGTCTCTTCGTTTTGTGCTAGAAAAGGAAGCAGAAACCAGACAGTCCTAGGTTGGATGACACAGAAGTCTTGCATTTGTACAATCTGACATTCGGAGGTGGTGGAAGGCTTCATTATTAAAACAAACAAAAGAACAACAACAACAAAAATGCTGCTTTATAAATGTAAATGACCCAAAATAATCAGAAAACTTTGAGTAATCCAATATCAGATTTAAACAGGCCACTTGAGATCAAGACTCTTCATTCTTCTGAGTAGGGCTGTTTACATTCAGGCACACTCCACGAATCATCAATTTGGATTTTCTACCACTTCATTCGTGTAGGGCTTTATTCCATGTAACTCTTACATGGTTTTGAGTTAATTCTGAGTGCAGGTGACATCCAGTGCAGCAAATCAGAATGGCTGAGATTTTTATTTGAGTATGTAATCAGGTTCTATAATACTGTGAAACTGTGATTTTCTTGAAACGGATATACCATGTAAAGGTTTGACGTGATAGGACTCATAACTTTATTTCAAAAAAATATCAAACATTCTTAGAAAACATTGTTATATATTGCTTATAGAATTGTTACATATTGCTTTCCTATGTTTACTTACAAAATATGTCCCCCTTTCCTTCTCAGCGTTCAAGAAATGTTGACAGGTCAGAGGCTTTGTCAGTCGAGCTCCCATAATGATGCTGTTCTGGCAGCCCTGAACCAACAAAGAAGTGATGGCATACTTTGCGATATCACCCTTATTGCTGAAGAGCAGAAATTCCATGCACATAAGGCAGTCTTGGCAGCCTGTAGTGACTACTTTCGAGTAAGTCTAAAGATTTTTTTAAATTATTTCTTATACTAATATTAAAAATTACCCTGAATGATGGAGAGAGAATGGTTATCTGTGTAATGCTGAACAAAATAAAATTGAATCTTTGTAAAATTCATGATTATTTGCATCAAGTATTACAACTTTATTACATACAGACATAGACATGATAGGAAAGAAAAACAAATAGAAACTTTATAATTTTAAGTATCAGCTATAAATATGGAACTCAGCTAAACAATTTTGGTTATTAATGGACAAAAACTTTGTTAAAAAAGTAAGCAATTAGATTTATGCTTTGTAAGAATATGGCAAAAAGTAGCAACATACTATATTCCTGATTCTAACCATTTAGAAAAGAGCAAGGGTTGATTAAGTGTTGTGAATTTAAACCCAGAATTATAAATGTTTTTGTAGCTGGGGAGATGTTGCCTAACTTGTGCTATCCAGGTCTTTATTTTCTAAGAATCAGGAGAATTATGCCAATTTTTATTCAAAGTCAGTGAAGAGAGATTGTCATCTCCAGAGGTTGGTGAAGGAGGATAGAAGATTTATATAGAATTAGTTGAGTCACCATTTGGAAATACCAGATTTATATCCACTGGTCATAAAGAATAGATTTAACTGCTTCAATTTTATCTGTTAAAATTACACGAAGAGAAGTTCTACCTTTAGTGTTTCCTGTGTTTTCTTGGAAGAACTTTGCGGATTTTCTAACCATGCTGAAGTCATTTTTGTGAGGAACTGACATTTCACTAATTTTTGAGAGATTTTTTTTGTGTAAGCACAGGACTGTAGGGGATAGGATTCTGAGAACATTTGATTGTTGGAGTTTTCTTGAATAAAATTTAGATGATAACAGTATACATCAATGTGACACGACAAGCCTGCCTTCTGTAGCTTCAGAATTCTGTAGCTCATACTTTTGATGAATATACTAGCCCACCTTCAGCTCTGTCTGGAGGGATTGTTATCCAATTCTTATTTTTATATAGATTACCCCAGGTGTGTGCTCAGGTCTCCAAAAGGCTCTGTCAACACAAGTATTTGTTTTTGTTTTCTTTTTCACCACTTTCATAAAATAATCTGTACAAGTGGCTGAATATTAGCTTCATAACCTGGTTATGGTTTTCTACCTATTCTGTGTCTATTTTGATTTAAATTAAAAAACTGTTGAGATTGTCCTTTCTTATTCTGAGAATAAGAAGTCAGATAAGCAGTATTTTTTTTTCCCCAAACTGTGATTTATTTACTTGTTTTAGTACAATGAAAATTTGTTAACACTTGAAGGACGACTGTATGTCCTGTTAGAAACTGATGAGGGAGTAAGAACTATTGTATGTAGAGGAGTGGTGAATGTCAGAGATTGTCTTACTATCATTTTTTTCTTTGGCTCAGATAAATTATTCATTGTTTTTTTTAAGACAAAACAGGGACCTGACCCTCAACCAACAATGGATTTGACCATAATATCTTTTGGATAGTAGCCTGCCATTCTGTTTTCTAGTTGGTATAATTGATCTTGTAGTTTTGGCTGTGCTGAAATATCAGAATTGAAAATAGAATAGTTCAGTCGGAAAGGACTTGCAATGTCTGAGTCCAGCTGGCTATCCTAAACATTGAAGTGAGACAAGAAGTTTCAGTTAGTGAGTTAGTGAGTATATGTACATTTTGATAGCTCTAGCAAGATAAGTAATTTCCAAATAAAAGATTTTTCTTTTTTTTTTCTTTTTTCCCCTCTGGGAGCAAAATGAAATATTGCTGCCTGAGTTCATTTGTAGGCATTTTCAGTGCTGGCAGGTGATTATGTAAGCTCAAGCTTTTCTTGTAGAAAATGCACTGTTTTTTTAGGTCAAAACAACTCTTTTCTCCTTCCTTATTTTTCACTTGTTCATAGTTATAGGACTTGATTTTTTTTTTGTCTTAGAAAAACGTACATTTTTTATGTTATCTGAATGAATAGTTATATCTATTAGCTAGAATAGACTCAGAAATCTAATAATTCTATTAATATTTCTAATCTATTATAAAATGTCAGTGGCATCCTGTGTTTTTTGTTTGTTTGTTTGTTTGTTTGTTTGTTTTTCCCACAGTAAGCATTTTCAGTTCTTAAGAGAATCCTTTGAAATTAACCAAATGGATACTAATTTTGTTTACTGTCTTTACTGTCTTGGTATTTATAGCTGTCACTGTTGATTGTTAAACAGTTTGTTTTCAGAGAGTTTTTCTGTGCTGTCTTTCATCTCTCTAAACAGAATATATATTCCTGTGTATGTAGCAGTGTTTGATTGCTCTTATTTTTTTAAACAAATTCTGATTTGTATGGAGAAAATTGTTTCTGAGGTCTTGTTATGTGAGTCAGGAAGAGGAAAAGGGTCTCCCTCACTGAAGGATAGATTTAAGGACCTGAAGTACTAATGACACGCTATTGTAACCTGGAAGTGATGCTTATACAGAAATCCTTTTCCCAGGTAATCTTTAAAAATATTAGCTCTTCACATTGGATCAAATAAATTGTTTGGTTCAGGTAGCATCTATTCAGTACTGAGACTTTTGTTTAAAAAGAGGCCATTCACCTCACTGTTAGCCTTCTGAGTAAGTTGAGAAGTATTTTTTCTATATTAAAACTTTTCCTGGGATCAGTTTCCTTTTGTTTTCTCAGTTGGAAATTATGGTACAGTTGAGAAATTGAAGTATTTCATCTATTTTAATTACTGAACATAGCTTTGTTAGATCTCAGTCGCATGGATTCATTGTGGCATCTGATTTTTTCTAAACCACTCTTAATTCTTTTTCCCCCAGACATATAAACTTTTTTTGTTAAATTCACCATCACCATTGGTTTTAATTATTGTTGGTTCTTCAATAAAATAATATAATTACAGCTCTTTTAATAATATTGCTGCAATTTACAAGGAGTTAACTTAAAGTGAGTTCCTATATGCCTATTGTTTACCTATAACCTGAACTTAATGAAATGCAACATTCTAAGTTAGCCTAATTCTATATTAAAAAAATAGCATAGGGAAGGAAATGCAATTCTAGAACATCCTTATTCATCCTTATCTTTGCAGTTAGTGCTTCTTTATCCTGTGGGGCTCTGAAGTGGTTTTCCATTAATGCAGACAGAATTCTCACAGCACAGCAGTGTGGGTACTATCACAAGCATTTACAACAGTCTTTTATGAATTCTGTTTTCAAATTCCCAACAGTTATTATTATTGTCAGAGTAAGTATGTTTCTGTTGTAATTCTCATAGCACAAAAATGAATTAATTGCAATTCTGCCACTGGTGGATGGAAGGCAACAGGGTGTCTTGTCATCTTCTTGATTTTTTTTTCTTTTTTTGATTTCTCTATACAGTAAGTGTGGCAGAATCGACTTCACAGTTAGTAAGGTATGCCATAAGAGACTGTAACTCACTGTCTCTAATTAAATTAGTATTATAACAACATCTGGTGATTGGTAACTGTGCAGTTGAGGAGCTTTCTCTATTCAATAGAAGGACAGAAGTCTTCTTTGCTTCCCTGTGCTCTCTGTTCAATTTTACAGTGCTTCTATGGCAAGCATCCTGAAGCTCGGCCCCACTGCCTCTTGTATGTTGCTGTAAGTGTCTCACAATGGAAAGCCAAATTATTGGAGCAGGGCTGTGGTATGGAAATGTTTCATACCAATTTTATTCTGCATCCCTATATTCTGATGAAGAAATCTTCTTAGAATGTTGTTGGATGCAATAGACAGTTCCTATTTTTTTTTCAGTCTCCATTAGTATCTTCCTACACAACCTCAGGAGAAATTAAAGCTATTATTCTGTGGGTGTAGCAAAGCTGAAAACACCTTGTGTTCAAATCACCTGAGAGAATTATTTGGGCAGTGTGTCACTGTTAGCTTCAGTGAATAACACTGACATACCATGAGAAATATCCAAAGAAAGAGACAAGACTGCTGAAGAGCTAAAAAAAAGATATACATCTTATAAAGTGTACATGGGGTGGAAATTTCTTGCATTCATCTTCATTTGTACTAGAAGTCCATCACACTGCACATGATTTTGCCTTTTGTGTTGCACATTATTGTTGTTAGAAGTTTTAGAGGAAATTATCTTTCTTTAAAAAATAATAAAAATCGATTGCTTCATTGTTATTAGTACTTTTTTTTTGCACCATCTTAACTTCATTTTACTAGCCTGAAATACATGTCAGCTAGTTGAATTCATGTCACTGTAGGCCTTTATTTAATAAAAGTCTGGATTTAAGCAGTGGAACCTCTATGTTTGACTGTCGTGAACAGTAAAATACTGCTGATTGTTTATCTGCGTCAGGAATTAATCTGCCTAAGGCAACCTATATTCAAACTTAGACCTCTGAAACCTAAGTCTGAGTGTACTCTTACTGGATGACCTAATGTACAAGTAACCAGTGAATTCAGTGGTCTCTTTTTTGTAGCTAATGGCTCAAAAGAAGGAGATATCATGAACAGCGTTGGATGAGAACATAAGAATGGCCCTGCTGTGTCAGACTGTCGGCAACTTTAGTAGTAGCTATCATGATACTTATAGAAAAAGAGTGAAAGCAGGCTGAACTTCATGCATCCCTGAGAATTCTTCAGTTGTGTTTAGCTTGGACATTTCTAATGGAGAGTGTGATTTCTGTCTATTCAGTAACCTTGAATACTGGTCTCGTCCAAGCTTATATGCTGTTTCCCATTGATTCTAAGTAAGATAGTCATCTGCTGCATGTTCTGACAAGTGATCCATAGCATTAATGTGAAGAAATACTTTTGGCTTGTTTTGAATCACACTTCTATAAGTTTTATTGGACTTTTCTTCCTTTGGAAAAGATAACAAACCATCATTTCCTCAGTGTTTTTTCACAGTACTGAGTAGTCTCTTTTCAAAGTTGGGAACTTCTCACTTACTCAGATGATACTCAAATGGAAGCTGTTCCCTATTACTGATTTTACTTTTGCCCTTTTTTGAGTATTTTCCAGCAATATTGTATATTGTGAGAATTACCTGTGAGAATGGTAGCCAACGCATAGACTTCTGCATGGGTATCGGGTTGTTTTCCATTTTGTTCTCTCTTGCCTAGGCCATTTCAAGGCCACAGTTCTGCAAGAAATATGATGAAGTTTGATGAATTTCCCTATTTCTTATTCCACACATGCAAACTCATCTGGATTCAAAGGTCGAAGGATATGCCTTTTTATTTTGAAGTGAAAGGGACAAAAATGCAGGTTAAATGAAATGTATAAGAATGTTCTCATCAAGTCTAAACAGTTTGCTGTAGCAAATGAAGAAACCACATCTTACAAGATCTTACAAGATCTGATAGGACAAGGGGGAATAGTTTTAAACTAACACAGGGTAGATTTAGGTTAGGTATTAGGAGGAAGTTTTTCACACAGAGGACGCACTGGAACAGGTTGCCCAAGGAGTTTGTGGATGCCCCATCCCTGGAGGCATTCAAGGCCAGGCTGGATGTGGTTCTGGGCAGGCTGGTCTAGTGGCTAGCAACCCTGCACATAGCAGGGGGTTGAAACTGGATGCTCTTTGAGGTCCTTTTCAACCCAGGCCATTCTATGATTCTATGATTCCATGCCTAAAAACATTCAAGTTTTGATTACATTTTTCTTTAACCATTGCTCAGAACTGAACTGATGCCTTTGCGAAACACGCATACTCTAACACTTCTCTTTTGAGATGGAAGAATGCATTGGGAAACCATCATTTCCAAATTTAGGATGTTTTTTCTCGTGTGTCACTCCACATTGAATTTTTCATGCTATTATTTAGCCCAGTCACTCATATTATACAATATTTTAATAGTTAATCAGATTTTGGCCTGTGTCCTTACTTACTAGAATAGTTTTGTATCAGTGGGCTTTGTAGCCTCAGTGGTCTCACTCTTTTCCAGATTGTCTCTGTATGTGTTAGATATGCAAGACTGAGATGCTCTACTGGAATCATTGCTCCCTTGTGAAAATTGGCCTGTTCTTCTCATGTGGATTGGTTTTTTTTTTTTTTTTTTTTTTTTCCCTCTCCAACTTCAGTTGCTCATTTAGCCAGTCAAAGACCTCTCTTTTTTCTTTCCTTTTTTTTCTTTTTTCCCTTTTTGCCTATCTTCATTTTTAAAAGCCTTTGAATAATTTTGTCAAAAGATTTTCTGGAAATTAGCTTTGTGGAACACTAAAGGTTGGGGCTCATCCTCAATACCAGTATTACTTTCATATGTATAAAAACAATTTTACATGTTTGTGATGACACGAAACTCAGTCTAATAAACTGTTTACAATCTCAGATGTGTGGGACATTTTCAGCTATGGTTGAAATAAAAGCCTGGTCTTCCAAGGTTAATAGTGTATCACCTATGAAAGCAGGTTACAACTGTACATAATACTCATTTGAAGTCAGTGTTGCTTGATATTAGGACACATCTATGTTTTTAGAATCTCTCAAACATGATATTTAAGTATCTAGTATAAGTTTGATTTCTACTCAAAAAAGGTAGCTATCAAGCCTATAAAATTAATGGGGATAATTAAATTGACAAAACTATGGTCTGTTATTTTTGGTGTGGGATTTTTTTTGGTCAGAAATGAAAGAAAAATCCAAGGATAAATGAGAACAGACAAATGAAGACTTCTAAAAATAAAATGAAAAGATGATTTTTATGGAGGTATTTCTTCCAGAGGAGATAGCTGATGGAGGGCAAAGCTCAGCTGAGGATGAAAGCTGCTGTCACAAACAACTATAATGTTAACAGAGGCTTGATTAGTCAAGACATTCTTCTTTTATTTAGCAAATAATTAATGTTTAATTACTGTTGTAGGTTTTCTCATTAACTGGTGTGGAAAGTCAAAGAAAAAATCTTCAATGAGCTGGTTTTACTTTTCAGACTTCGTATCAAATAGTCAGTGGGAACAATGGGACAATTCTTTAGCAAATTCATGCTATAGCTGTAATAGGTTTATAATCACAATGGAAAAAACAAGTTTCTTTTTGACAAGATGTGAACAATATCTGGTTCAATCCTTTATAAAATGGGCCAGATATGGAAGTATGTAAGTACAAATATTAATAAAATGAGCCATCTTAGATTACAACATTAGACTTCTTACATAACAAATATACTTTTGCAGTTAGTCTTCAAGTAGAAGGTAGAAGATAATTGTTGCAGTTTTCTATTGCTTGGCACATTTGATTTCAGTGTCTAATGACACGTCATATAATGACTACCTTCTTAAAAAGCTAATTGTAGTAACTAACGTTATGTTATTCCAGTTCTTTTACATGAAATTTTCCTGTACAGTTCTTAAGTTATGGCTGACATACGTTGAGGTGGGAAATGTCTTGATGTATGAAGTACAAATTTAATTTTAGTCCCCCTTCAAGATGTCCTACATGAAACACATTGTGGTAGTGCTAGCTCAAGAGCTGGCTTTTATTTCAGTTTTATTTTGGGCTTGATTTTGATATCGCTTGCTAAAATCATCAAAGGAACAATAGGCTTATGCATTTGCTGGAAAGCATTAAACCAATTTAAACCAAAATTTACAAATATGACTCATACTTTCCTATGCTTAACTGGAGATGCTGGATAAAAACTGTTTTCAGTTATGCTGCTCCTTTTGTGTTCCAAACAGCAGGCCTGTTTAAGAAACAATTAATGTTAGGACAGGCTGTGCATTACTGCAGATTTCAGTGGTGCATTGCATGGCACGGTCCTCCTTGCAATTCAGTTTCCTTTCTTCTACCACAATGAAAATAATTTTGGCATTCAGGATCAACTATAGTGACTTATTTCTTATGAAATGTTGGAACTGTTAAGATTTCTGTAGCTGTGGTAGTTTACTTAATTTTCTTTTGTTCTGATGTGAGATTACCCATGAAAATTGAAGAATTATTTTGTTTCTACAGCATAATTTTAGCTACTTTTCAATATAAGTCTTATTAGTGATGATACGTCAATTCACTAGGAATAGTATGCTACAGTCTACCCTTCTCCTTGTGTATCAAATCATGTTCATGCATCTAAACAAAAGGGAAAAAGACAGTACACTGACTATTAAAAGTAGAACCATCACAATATATGTTCTATTCGATACAGATTCAGCCAAAAATATAACACGTAACTTGTTAGCAACAGAATGCTTCTGTTTTGGTTATTTTGACTGGGAGTAAAGACTGTCTTGTTACAACCCAGAAACTTGCTTTGTTCATGCTGAGCAGTGCCCAACAAATGTGCACAAATCACATCCTTAGTTCCTATAAATTGTAATGTAGCGTAGCTTTCTACTTCCATTTTCTTTACTTGTTTCTATAGTCTCTAGGAAATTAATATCTATGTATTAACAGAGAAATCCCAAAAAGTGTGTTACATATATGGTTGATTTGGTATGCTGTTAGGTGCAGTGCATCACTCTCTGACTGATATACTGAAAGAAACACCAGAGGCTCAATGGTACTTATTTTGCCAACAGTAACATGTGAGCCTTCAGTATTGCATATGAAATTGTATTTTTGCTGCTTAGTTGTTTTTGTATTGGTTTTTTTTGTACTGCTCTTAAATTCTTTAACTGTATATTCCCATAAATTGGGATTTATTGCTGACATTTTCATTTTACAGAATTCATTTTAGTTGTGTGGCAAATGCTTAAAAAAAAATATTTAGATAGATTTCATTGAGCAGATGTATTAGTGCAGGCTCAGTTTTCAATGATTGACGTTATGTGACATTTTCTCTGCGAATTTGTATAGAACTTGCTCAGAAGAATCATGTAATGAGACTCTTAATCATATTTCATGCAGTTGGTGTTGATGGATCTGTTTTTCAGTGCACAGGAGACTCCAGAGGCCATGACTTATGATTGATTTAGGACAGACAAGCTTAAAATTAGATGAAAATGAAGCAAGATGTAACATGCTAGTTATGAGAAGAACAAGCTGTATTTTTACATTCAGTAAGGAAATGTTCACCTATTAAATTGAGTTGGATAAGTATATGTTACGTACATACAACGTGGTTAATATTTGATGTACATTGTCATCTGTGAAAGTAGTATCTCAATTCTTGTTAATTGTGTGATTTTTTCATTGTGATAGGTAAAAGCAGCAAAGAAGAAACAACATTGCTTACATAATGAAGGATTAGCACTTGGAAGTTAAGAAAAAATAAAGCTTAATAAAGGAGTAGATACTACAAAGGGGATTAAATAGATTATGATCTATTTATTTTATTTATTGTTACACGAACAATGAGGTTCTATTTTTAGTACAAACTTCAAAGGAGAAAGTTTTGTCCTGGAAGAGTTTGTAGTCCAAACAGTCTTGGGACTGGATATTTGTAATTTGAGCAACCTGTACATGGATAGGTTTAGATACTAAGTAAGGAAGAATTTAAGACTGAGCTGTTCCACTGATGCTAGTTAAGATTTCACAGGCTTAAAAATACGCACCCAATAAAAAAATACTGAGCATTCAAATCGTAACTGAGCTCCCTGAGCAGTGTAAGAAACTGATCCAAGATTTCTTAAGTGTTTGTTTACTTTTCTAATAGCTCTTATGATGCATTAGAGAAGGATGATAAATTTTCTGAAAAGAAAAAGATGTGCAACAGATGAACATAAAAGTAAAAGAATACGCTATGGGAAATGAATCTGAATAAAACACTGCACTTAATGAAGATGCCTGTCTATTTTAAAATAATTTTGAAAAGAGCTCAAGCAATATCATTGTAGAATTGTGGAGATAGTAATTTGAGATGGTAGTTCTTCTCTTCTGAAACACTAAAACAGTACTCAATAGTGTTGCTTACCTTAAAAAAAGCTAAGGAAAATTTGGCAATAATGCTGATCATTGTTCTTCACCAGTTAATTTGCTTGAAAGATTGAATAGATGTTCACTCATTTTCAAAATCGTTGTGTTTTTCAGCACTAGCATGTATATGTTTTTAGTGGGGATTTTGTTTGTTTTGTTTTGTTTTGTTCAGACATGTTTCTGAATTGGATGGGAAGAGTTAGTTAAGCTAGATAATATGACTACCAAACAAGCTGCTTGTTGCACTTTGCTTTTTAACTGGAGAATTTAGCATCAAAGATAAAAGAGGCTGGGTAGGATGGCGTATTTAATTTTTAATTTAAGGTAAGACTGATAAGGTTTTTTATGCTATAACTTTTGACCTTTGACCAGGGTGCTTACAATATAGCTTTATATATAATTTTTCAGGAAAAGCAGCAGAGTAAAGTCGAGTAAGCTCATATGCACGGAGGCTTGCTCTCTGTTGGTTCACCTCGAGATCCTGAGTTCATCTGTTTGAGTGTGTTGCAATGAAAGGAACTACAAGAATGCTAGTTTGCTCTGTGCCAACTTTCCATTCTCTCTATCTGGTTGTGACTGTAAGGAAGTGCAGGAAATGCTTATGACTCTTACTATCAAGAATGTGTCAGATTTCTGGACAGCCACATAAGATAAACAGCTGAAAGTAAAGACATGCTCTGGTACATGAGTTGCAAAGTTATAGTCAAGTTGAATGGAAGATTTGCATTGTGTTGTGCAAAGCAAGCCTGGCCTTGCTGAAACCCTATGAACATCATGGGGATGCAGCTTTTAATTCAGATGATTCTGATGTCTTCTAAGACTTAATAATTGTGTTTCTTGACTGATAACACTGTGGTTAAGCAGGAATTGTGTAGTTCAGAATTATGTGTTAGTGGGGGGGAAATTTATGTTTTTTTTTTTTTTTTTTTTGTAGTAGATGTGGAAATAGTGCTGCTGATAGTTAGCAAAACAATGTTTGAGAGCACCAGTGCAGAAAATTTGGAAATGTTTTTTTGGGGTGACTGTGGACTGATTCAGTTTACTTTCTGGTTTTTGAAAACTTAGGTTTATTTTGAAAGTTGCTTTTAGAAATAAATTAAAGAAAAAATAGACAAAGATGACTGTCACTTTGTATTTTTGCTGAAGGAGTTTGAGGTATTGGAACAGTATGCTTTATTCCTAGAGGACTCAAAGTATTTCTTGAAGGCAAAAATTAAAATGTTCAATTGCTCATCTTCCATTTGGAAGATTAACAAAAGTTGGTTGGGAATTATGTAGCTGAAATAAGTGATGAGCATAAGAAAATCAAGATAGGCAAATGGAAGGATGGATTCAACCTTTCATAACTGGTGATCTACAACTATTTTAAAGCCCCACATACCCCTAAGGCTTCTGAACTTGAAATGAAGTCTCTGGTTCTTAAAAATATTAATTCATCACATAAAACAAACTAACATGTGCAAATATCTTTCAATGAATTGTCATTGTTATGGTTTGTAGCTTTCATTCTGGAAATACTCACCTTCAGAATTTCTTCTGTTCTCCTAAAATGAATATGCTAAAAGGAAATAATTCAATTCTATCTCTTCAATTTGTATTCCTCAGGTCAGTTCACATAACCTATTATTCTTAGAATTAAAGTGTTCACCTAATTTAGTTATCTAGGCTAAGCTAATTGGTTAGGCTTCCTCTTCAGTTACAGAGCAGAAAGGATATTTGGTGTGGCCTTCCTCGAATATTGTGTAGTTTTGGTCTCCATAAAATAAAAGGGATATTAGGATATTTCATCCCACTACGTCCTGTAAATTGATGTCCAAACATACCTATTTCTATATATTGATTGCCCACAAAACACTTTCACTTAATTTTGTTATTCATTTGCCTATCTATGTAAACTGTTATTCTGGGCTCCAATGACAGTTTGCTCTCCATTTCTCTGAAGTTTCTGAGTATTTTAGGAACTTCTACCCAGCATTTACAAAATATATAATATTAATACTTGTTTAATGACTTTATTACTTTCTTTTTAACATGTGTTAAATGTTAAACAGCTTATATAGAGATTTAAATTATAATCTAATACTTTCAGCTGTCTTTCAAATATTTTCCTGTAATTTGTTTGAAGTTGCATCAGTGTTCAAATGTATATATGACTAAACATGTGTGTTTTTAGATATTTATGTGGAAATGCATTTATATACTATGCGTCATTTATATATTATTATGTATGTCATGTACAAATGATCACAAGATACTCACTACTCTCACAGATATGGATCATGTGAGTAAATGATAAAATGACTCTGGAGGCAAGGAGCAATTTTGTACTTTACTGTTTCTGACAGTGAACAATTTGTATTTTGGGGATTTTGAAAATTATTCTCATATTTATATATTAAAGCTGTGTGTTGTGAAGGAGACTGTACATGTTGCTGTAGAGCTGAGAAGGGGAAGTTAGATCCAACGTTTTTTTGTGTGTGTTCTATGGAAACTATTTTGTAAAGTTACCTTTGGGTGCTGATATCTAACTGGTTAAACTATAAATATGCCATTTACTAAAGGCCCACCAACTTGCTGTGCTACTTCGAAGTCAGATTTTCAAGAGTCTGAGAAGCGCTTTTGTCAGATATTGTTTATTTGTATCCAAAGTTCATGTGTTTTGGACTCAGTGATCCGTATGGGTCCCTTCCAACTCAGGATATTCTACAATTCTGTGATTTTTTGAGAAGTTCTCTAGCACTGATTCTGTTTCAGGCCTAGATTAGAAGAAGAAAGGGCTTTGATTCCTCCCCATCTTCTCTTTCTACTTACAGCTTACATACTGTGATGTAAGCAATTCTTACTAGAAGAGCTTTTGAGGAGCTTCAGTATAATTAAAAGATACTTCTGAATTTTGGAATACATTTTACTAAAAATAAATGTAAATAAAATTCCTTTTCTTGTTGTTCTGGTCTGGGTATATACTGACCATAATTTGCAGACAATCTGGCAAAACATAGCAGTATTCTCTACCAGGATCTAGCCTGTGTATTTTGCATTAAAAAAAGAAGATAAAGACTCTTAAGTAAACTAGATGTTGTTGCCCTTGGTTTTCTGTTCCAGTCTAGCAAAGGTGAAATAAAAAATTTCTCTGTATTAGTTCATCAGATTACTACTTAATAGAAATAGCAACAGTTGATGCATAGAATGCTTTATGTACAGCATCATTAGCAATTCTGTAAATTCACTCTTGCACAAGAGTTTAAACACTTTTCCCGGTTTCCCTGAGGCTGAACATATTCTAACTGTAGATTCATACACTTTAAGGCATATTGATAACACACTTAAATACATTGGATGTATAAATCTGAAAATAATTGTTCATTGGTATAGTGAATACAAATTCTTTATCTAAGGAAAAAATTATATTATAATGAAAAATATCAGAACTCCTAACCATGGTATTTGTGAATAGTAACATAGTATAAAACTGCTGGGAATATGCTCATGCTTAACAAATAATCCATTCTCAAAGGTTTAGTGAAGGAAAAATGACTTAGTTATCTGGTGTGATTTTTGTCTCAAATCTTGTATTGCACTTTTTGTTGTCTGTCTTGTTCTGTGGTACAAAGCTGTTTTAGTATGTAAAGTTTATCCTTTTTATGAGAGCATGATTTATGCTGTGATAATCATTCCCAAGATTAAATGTACTACTCCTAACAGTGTAAGAAATCCTGCAATTGTTCTATTTTACCATACTGTAACATAATTTAGCAAATAAGCATGCAGTCCTTTCAGTTGACTTCTGAAATATTTTCATACTGAAATGGTAACCAGCTTAAGTGTTAGAAACACTTCTGTCTCATACGACATATAACTGGCAACCCCAATAAAGTTATGCAGGAAATGTTAAGAAAAGTAATGTTTGGTTTGCAATAGCTCTTTCTAAAACCCCGAGAACAAGCATTAGTAAACCAGTATTTTTTTTTTTTATTTTACCATTAAGCCTGTCCAGTACACAGAGGATGACTTTGGATAAAACTGACAGTTGTCACTGTCCCTTCGCAATTAGCAAATGCAAATGAAGCATAATTTTCAGTCATGCTGGGAGGCACTGCATCCCCAGAAGTGTTAAAGGGTCTTAGATGCAGGACAAGGTTTTGCCCTTGATTGTTGTGAGGCTAGTTGTCAACTGGTGCTTTTTGGCCTCAAATTCTTTCCTCCTGACAAAAACTGGAGGTCTGCTTTTACAAGGAGCAGATGGCTGATGGAAACCTTGCAGCTCCTGGCAAACCCTGAAGCCTTTCAGTAGGTATTAAAACTCCTTTGTTACAGTTAAATGATAATGAAATGTCCAACCATAATTACATTTTTAATGGAATTAGACAAACATTTGAACTTGCTATATTTATATGTGTATATACATGTCTATTTCATGCCTGCGCCTTACTACATTAGTGTAATAAAGCCTTTAAACTATTTGGCATTTCTTTTCTGTTGTCAGTGTGGTAGATAGCCTGATATCATTTTACTGAAATAAGAACTGCGAAAATACAAGGACTGACCATATGATAAATGTCATTCTTGCTTATCCTGGATGATTTCCAGGCAGCAGATTTTTGTCAAACTGTGGTATTTTAATGATGAAAAACTAATGCTTTCAGAATAAATCAGTTATTTGCATGAAATCCTCAGTTCTTGAAAGAAGCTGCCTGAGTCTAAGTGAATGATGTGCTGAACTGTTAGAGAGGATAAGGCTTAGTTTTTCCTTTAATTTCAGAAGTTCTTGGTGTCAGGTTATGTATATGAAATCCAATGTGCTTGTCAACTGCCTCAGCTTCTGCATGTAACTGCAGATGCAGAAGAGTGCATTAATATAGAAGTTCATTGGAAGTGCTCCTTTACTGGAATTCTCCAAGGTGAACAGCAAGTATGCCAGTGATAGGAAGCTGGGAGGAGTGGCTGACACACCTGAAGAATGTGTTGCCTTTCAGCTAGACCTGGACAGACTGGAGAGCTGGGAAGCAATAAACCAGATGAGATTTAACAAAAGCAAGTACAGAGTCTTGCACATGGGAAGGAATAACTGCAAGTATCAGTACAGGTTGGGACATGACCTGCTGGAGAGGAGCTCTGTAGAGAAGGACCTGGAGGTCCTGGTGGACAGGAGACTGGCCGTGAGCCAGCACTGTGCCCTAGTGGCCAAGAAGGCCAGGGGGATCCTGGGGTGCATTAAAAGGAGCATGACCAGCAGGTCAAGGGAGGTGACACTCCCCCTCTATTCTGCCTTGGTCAGGCCTCACCTGGAGTACTGTATCCAGTTCTGGGCTCCCTGATACGAAAAAGACAGGGATCTCCTGGAGAGTGTCCAGCGGAGGGCCACAAAGGATAAAGGGCCTGGAGCATCTCCCCTACGAGGACAGACTGAGCAAACTGGGTCTGTTTAGCCTTGAGAAAAGAAGACTAAGAGGGGATCTTATTAATGTTTATAAAAATCTTACGTGTGGGAGCCAAAGGGTCATGGCCAACCTATAGATAGAAGCATTAACATTTCTGCACAAAACCCACTGGGACCAAGTTTAAGCACTGACAGATGGTCAAACAGTTTCATTTATTTGTTCACACTTCACTGTCTAAAGGCTGAGAATGGTATATTTTGTTAAGTGTGTAGGGAAGTGACGGAGATAAAGGCTGCATTTCAGGAAGAGTATTTGACTGGAGAATTGGAATGACAAGAAGGGAAAAAGGAATTATAAGGACCCTGCAAGAGTGTGTGTTGGGAGGGAAGAGTGCAGGGCAAAGGCAGGCTTGGGAAGAAAAAGGTTTCTATTGGTGATCCAGAGACTGAGTAAGGTTGCTTCAGTCCAGGGAGCTGCTGAAGACTGATGATCTTCAAAGAGAGACTTGATGAAAGGAACAGCTGCTTTCCTCAGTTTTACTTGTAGAGAAGTCTAGTATAACCTTGCTAGTCTTCAGTGTAGGTTTTATGGAGGATTGATTCAGTCTGAGAAGCTGGGACATTAGTAAGTAAAGGGCAGTTGTAGGTTTAGGTGACTGTACCTGTATCCTTGCTCTTCTTTTAATAACTTGATTTTGACACTGTTCACTTTATAGATTGAGATGCTATTTGGAGGGGATTCGTTTAAAAAAGAGACACTGTGTTAACTATTGTAACTGTCTCTTTTTCTTATACATGTAATTGTATATGGTTTATTATCCTACCTATATTTATATACAGTGATACTATTCATAGTTATAAGTATTAGTTCTAGTGATGTTTGTACTTTTTTCTTTCCCCTGAGGCCAGTTCTTTCTCACCTTTATTGAACAATACCTTATTGTGTGACTGTTCCTGTTGATTTTACCTAAATTACTTAGGGATTGTATACTCAGGGGCCAAAGTTATTTGTTTCAATTTTTTTTCAGAATAATTATTTTGTATTTATTGACAAAAGGACTCTCTTTTACGATTGATTGCTAGGTGGTAGTATTGGAAGTATGGTGTACATCTAACTAACTCACAACTCTGATGCTGTTTAGAATTCTTATCCAAGGAAAATCAAAGGTTAGTGAAGATGGAAAAATGAATCCTGTTCTTCCTGGGAATTTACTGGGATTATTTTAATTGTTAATATTTCTTTTCTTTTCTTAGGCGATGTTCAGTCTCTGCATGGTTGAAAGTGAAGCTGATGAGGTGAATTTGCATGGCGTCACAAGCCTAGGTTTAAAACAAGCCCTGGACTTTGCATATACTGGACAGGTACTGTAGAGCTCTTTAGATTGAGAGAAATCAAAGCAATTTGCAATAAAAACAGAAGACTGCCCTTAGAGAAGTACTGTTCTTGTACATTGCCCAGTGCAAGGTTTTTTGACTTAACAGATCTTACTTCGGATATATTGTTTATGTGAGCAGTATATTTGTTGTTGTTCTTCCCCACCCCCCACCAATAGAGGAGTTTTCCAATAAAAACATGTTTATTGTATTGTATCCATTGCATTGTATCCAAGCAGTAAACCGTATTTGGCTTATATGCCCTTTTTATGGTGGTCTGATTGTTCATAAAAATTGAATGTGAGTTGACTCATGTGCTAAATGAGAGAGAAAAAATACAGTAGGCATTTTTCTAATAATAAATATTTATGAACCTTTGCTGTGCTTGACTAATTATATAGTTGAGGGGAAATGCAGTCTTTTACTTTCTGGGAAGATGTAATCCAGTTATCTTTCTAAATGTGTATAGATACTGTGAATCTTTCTTTGTTGCAATTTTTATGAGATTGTATATCATATTATGTTACTAGTGTATAAGTGTAAATGAAACTTTGGAGAATTGGAGAATGTGAAGTGATGCTCCTATTTCTACTCCTACTTGACTCCTCTTCCATCCACCAAAAATAACCCCTGAAAGAAAACAAACATTTCAAAGAAACCAAACAACACCAGCAAAAACCCACAATAAAAGCACCCAATACATTTGTATGTCCTGCCATATCTATTCTTTGCATTCCTGGTCAGTGTTTCTCTACGATTTCATCTCAGTTCAGTTCAGTGAACTAAGAGCTTCTTATACCATTGGGGATATTTTTGCTTTGTACTTAAACATTCTAGAAAACTGAAGTATTTCTGAAATTATTGCAAAAACAATTTCATTTATGAATTAATTTTGAAAAGAAGCTTAATCCATTTCTGTGTTGTACTGTGGTGTGAGTATATAGTCAATAATTTTTCAAGGCAAATTAAATAGAGGTAAGGAATTTATAGTTTATTACCAGAATACAGGTAATAGTTTGCCATTAGCCTTAGAGGCTAACTGTTGAAATTTCTGTGTTTCCTGTTACGGAAAACAAAACTTTGAATAAGTTTTTTCTTTGTATTTAAAAAAAAAAATTAAAATAGAGAGGGATACCATGCTATTGTATTGGCTGAAGTTACCAGTGTATGGCTTGTTATATGTACAGTTTTTGTTATTTCAGTTGAAAGCTGCAACAGATAAGATTGTTTCCTGTATTGTGGAGAATCTGCGTCATCCTTAAAGTTATTTAGATTTAGGTTTAATATAATGAAAGTAGAACTCCTGTTGCCTAATAAATCCAAAAGATCAAAACCAATTTTGAAAATGTGCTATAATGTACTGATCTTTTCTATCTGCTGTGAACAGAAGAACAGTCCTCTAACTTTCACAAAAATTCAAAGTCTAGTAAACCTATGTAAAATACATGACTATGATTAGATAAGTTTGCTTATTATAAGACAATAGTCTAGCCCATCTTACTTCTGGGAAAGTATCCGCAGCTCCCTAGTACTTAAAATGCTTCCTATCTTCGAGCCTATAGAGATTTCTGAGTCTTTCATTTTAAAATATAATCTACTTTCAATAAATTAGTTGGCATCTTGAGTTAAATATAGATTTGTCTGTATATATAGTAGCTCATATTTGTAAGAGTTTATAGGGCAACATTTTACACTCTTATCAGCTCTATTAGATATGCTACTTTGAAGCATAGAGAAATTACAAGAATTCTTAAGGAGTTCTCTTAGAAAGATATTTTTGAAGTACAACACAGTGATAATGCAGATCAGTGAAAATGTAATATTGATTTTTTTCCCTTATATCCTTGAAATTCTGTTCTTGTGCTTGGTTTATAAATATTAAGCATTGCTTATGTACTTTCTCAGACTGACAGAATCTTGGTGAACATTTATGTTTCAAGGTACTGAGTGGGAATAATCCACAAAGATTATCAATAAATAGTTGGATTATTGCATACTTATACCTAAGTTGTGAAACCAGATTTTTTTAGTTTGATCATGTGAATTGTTTCTGTTTTTGTTTCAAAACAAAACAGTATTTCTTAGTAACCCAAAATTCATTCCTGCCAGTTACAATTTGATATTGCTCTGACATATCAAGATATGATCAGATTTGCCTGTCAAAAAAAAAAAAAAAAAGCTTTCAATTTGAAAATCTTCAGTCACTGTGGTGATGCAAAAAAAGCGCTGTGCAACTGACAGCAGTATAGTGACAGTAATAACTTCTCCATGTCTCAACAGATAAATATTTAATTTCAGCTTTTCTCTACTTATTTTTAAAAATATTTTGCTAAACTTGTATTCAATTTGAATGTAACTTTAATGTAACTTTCTGTGTAAAATAGTGCATTGGAGACATCTGCTGGAAATATTCAATATTGCATGATGGTAATTGATGCCTATAGTTGTTTAAAATGATCAAAATTAACAAATTTAATTTTTAGCATGATATTGCAATCAGAAATGCAACTCTAACATCCTCATGTTATTATTTTTAAATTTGAAATGCTACCAGATTTATAGTACTGATGTTATCGCCCTGTCTGCTGAGGCAGACAGTGCCTTATTGTAATAACTGCTGTAAATCTTTTTTTTTTAAAGAAAATTGATTTTTTCAGTAGAAGAAAAGATTGTGATAAGATGGAAGTTAAAGAATTTAAGAATTCCAATGGAATTAATCCATTATTATGGTTCCATATCATATAACAACAAAGAAATAAATGTTGGTATAGGAATGAATAAAAAGTTACAAGAGGAGTAGCAGCAGAATTTGGTTTTGTTTCCTCAACAGTAAAGTTAAGGTGAAATACAGAACATAATTTCAGCAGCGTGCTCTTTGCATATAGTCTGTCAGTAATCCTCTAATAATGAAATCTTGGGCAAAAGTGACCTTTCCTCTTACTCAGCTGTTCAGCAGCAAAAATACAGTAGATTTATTTGGTGGGATATTTTCCCTTTGACAGGCTCTTTCCTAAGTGCTATATGTGAGTGCAAAAGATGAAGGTAAAAAGTGCAGCTAATGGTTTCTTACTCCTGAAATGAATTCAATGATAACCTTTCATGTTTTCTGCATCAAGAGAGTTAGGAATCTCAAACCTATCTGCGTTGTTTTCTCTTGCAAATCTCCTGTGCCTGAATTCAATACCTACAGTGGTTAGATTTCAGATTCTTCAGGACTTCAGGCATTATTTTTCTTTCAGAATTATGCATCACCAACATAGCTGTCTTTTCTAATATGAGGTCCCAGCCATTTTTTTTTTTTTTGTGCCCTTGCTGTCATGGCCATAACATCATCATGAAGGAATGGGACTCACATCTCTCTTTTACTTAGCAGTTGAATCTACAATGCCCAATCTTCAAGAACAAAGCTTTTGTACAGATGGTAACAGTATAACCATCCTCCAGTCTTTTCAGGTGAGGCTGAAAATGAAGAAATACTGAAGTTTGAAGAAAAGTATGTCTGGTGGACTAGGCATTTTACCATGTACTCCGTGTACTCACAGTACAGTGAAAGCATTATTTCCCTTCTGTAGTTGGCCATGTTCTTTCTTCATAAAAGGGTACTAGGATCATTCTCTTTTTTACTTCAAGGTGATAGTGATCTCAGTGATTAGATTATTCACCCTTTGTTCTCGCAGGGCATTCTGCACGTATCAGATGTGCACTGGAAAGGGAGGTGAACGAAATATAAACAAGACAGTAAGTAATGTTTTAGATATTAATATTAGGAAACAGCTCTTGGAGCAGGGCTTGGAGTTCACAATTCCTTCTGTCTCAATGACTGGGTAATGAGTAAGAGTCTAGGTTATAGAGTCACAAGTACTGTTGTCTGCTCTTTTTGTTGTTGTTTTTGAGCTTTTCTTCTTTGTAACCATAATCTCATTTGGAGAAAAGGAATCCAATTATACCACGAGCAAGCTGGTTTAGTTGGATGGCAAATCTCTCATCATTACAAGAAAACATGCTTCTAGTCAGAAGAAAACCTTTGGACATCTGAAAAGTTTCAGTGTTAAACACAGAATCTTAGCAAGTGCAAGTCTAGTAGGACTGAGTAAGCAGCTTAAACTGAAATTTTGAGGCTCCTCATTTCAGATGAGGCTCTTGAATTCCTCCTCAAATTTAGATCCTGCAAACTGCTTCATTTTTGTTAATGTTTTATTTACATGATACCGTCATTTGAATCATCTGACAGGCACTCTGCTGTTGTCTCTAGAAAGAAGAATAGTGCAAGAACACTGGCATTAATTTGCAGTAGATGATTGTGATCCAAATTCAACAAAAATACAAATGCACATTTGGAGTCCTATATATACTGGAATGCTTCGCAGACTTTGATCTCTCTTTGTAATTAAACTCTATTATATGTCTTTAATCATGGTAATAAATAATATTTTGCATTTAGGTAGAATTTTGTTTGAGACATCAAAGCTCATAACAAAATCAAATGATCACTGACTTTAATGTCTTTCTTCAAAAATAATTTTATCCTTTGGTGCAAATAACCTTCCAAAGGCCTTCTGAGAAAGCAACATCTTAATTAGTCGTAATATATGGTTCTCCTCCTGGTCAATTCCTTTTTTCTAACTGGCAACTTTCTATTTTCTTTTTCTAAACCATAGTATTTTTTTCTGTATTAATAAAAAGTTACAAAATTATTCTAAATCACCAAAGGAAAAAGGAAGGAATCAGAGGGATAGCCCTAGTATAAGGGCTGGTTTATGTTCAGCTCTTTCTCCAAAAACAAATTTTGGAGTAACTCATGCTATGTATCTTCTTAGATAGCCCTAGTGCAGCTTTACATCCTTTCTACAGAAAGAATGTTGAAATACTTCCAATACTTCAAATAGTTCTTGAAAACTACATACAAAAATAAATTTTAAATTTTTCTTTTCTTAGCTTATTTTTTTCACATAACTTTTTTTGTTACTTATGTAAAAAGAAATATAGAAATTTTTATTTTTTTACTCACAAAGTATTAACACAGAAGCAGTCTTTATTAAAGGTGATATCAGTATATTAATATCTTCGGTTGCTCTCGATATTACTCTTAACTCATAAATTCTGTTTATTTACTGATTTTATTTACCAACTTTAACTTGTATGCACTATAAAAGCAAACACACTGTGGTCTTGTAACAGAAATACTGCTTTATCAAACAGGTTTCATGAATCAATAGGAGTAACATTTGGTAATTTTTTTTTTTTTTTTTTTCAAATTCAGACGCACAAAATTACAGTTACCTGAAGTATTATCTTACAGCTCCTTTGTGAACTTATTTTCTTGTTGTTGTTTTGGTTTGGCTTTTTTTTTCTTGTTAAAGTTCTCCTGTTAAGAAGATATGGCAGAGGTCTCAGTAGTAAATAAATAGCTCAAATAAACATTTGTAAGTTCAACTGTCTCTCCTGACAATTACTTTGATGCCTTTATGGAATCTTGGCTTTCATCTCTCATCAAAATCTCCCTCTTTTGATAGTGACAGTTTTTCTAGTGATTAACCAGTATTTCATTTGCCATTTTCAGTTAAGATTGAGGGGAAGCAGCTTTCTTAGTACCTCTTACTCTGTTAAACCCATTTACCTCATTTGTGGGTGAGGTGTATTGCAAAGCTGTATTGTGGTGGTTGATTTTCTTGTGTAAGTGACCTCCCAGTTCCTGTGTCTGGCAGTTCAACTGGTTGCCTTTTGACAAAAAACCAGATTTTAATTAAACTGCCTGATGACTTCAAATATCCTTGTTCTTTTCTACCAGGGGCAACATGTGAAGTCTTGGAAAAATATATCTATTCATATTGGAGGAGTATATTTTATTGAAAATATTTATTTTAACATCATTTTTAATGTGGTTTCAAAGTTTAAAAGTATAAATAAATAAATAAATAAATAAATAAATAAATAATAAAATAAATAAAACAAAACTGGTGAGGGGTCTGGAGCACAAGTCCTATGAGGAGCGACTGAGGGAGCTGGGATTGTTTAGTTTGGAGAAGAGGAGGCTCAGGGGAGACCTCATTGCACTCTACAACTTCCTGAAGGGAGGTTGTGGTGAAGAGGGGTTTGGCCTCTTCTCCCAGGCAACAAACAGGACCTGAGGAAATGGCTGCAAGTTGTACCAGAAGAGGCTTAGGTTAGACTTAAGGAAGAACTTCTCTCAGAGAGTGGTCAGGCACTGAAATGGCCCGCCAAGGGAGGTGGTGGAGTCGCCATCTCTGGCAGTGTTCAAGAGGCGTCTGGACGAGGAGCTGCGAGATATGGTTTAGTAGCTTGTGGTAGCAGTGGCAGTGTGAAGACAGTTGGACTAGATGATCTTATAAGTCATTTCCAACCTTGTGATTCTATGATTCTATGATTCTATGAAATTTGAGCTAACAGGAAGATAATATTGTTTCTGTGCCTAGAATCATAAAATATCCCAGGTTGGAAGGAACCAACAAGGATCATCAAGTCCAACTCCTTGCTCTACAAAGCACCACCCAAAATTAAACCCTATGTCTAAGAGCATTGTCCAAAATCTCTTTGAACTCCAGCAGCTTGGGGCCATGACCACTGCCCCAGTGAGCCTATTCCATGCCCACCGCTCTCTGGTGGAGAACCTTTCCCTACCACCCACCCTGCCCATCCCCAGTGTAGCTTCATGCTGTTCCCTCAGGTCCTGTCACTGTCACCAGAGAGGAAACGTCAGGGCTGCCCCCCTGCTACTCTCACCAGGAGTTGTAGGCTGCCATGAAGTAGCACTATGTTACAACTACTAGGTCGCAGGTTCGCTGGTCAGCTAGAGATGGTCTAGAAGGCTTAGAATAAAATGGAACTAATTTACTCAACTTATTTTTTTTAGATAAAGTTTAATGTTTCATGTTATTTGTTCTGGATAAGTTACCAAGTTATGGATAAGACAGCTTTTCTAGAGCTGAAAGTAATTAAAGTACTGAGACATTTTACCAAAGAAAAAGTGAATTTTCTTGGAGTCATAGTTTATATGCTGTGCATTTAACATAGACTTTCTTTGAGTTTTCTGGACAAATTCTCTGGTAAGTATCAGAGAAATGCTGGTCATGATTCCTTCTGGCATTGACTAATGAGACATCTGGGTTTTGCAATAAGTGTTATCAAACATTATGTGCCCATGCTTTGGGCAGTTGCCTGCAGGGCACTGGAGCATTCTTGCCCTGCTCACATTATTTTGAAGCAGCCCTTCTCAACATGTGGGAAATACAGAATTGAAGTGAAACACCAGTGAGCTCTGAGACAGGCAGAAGTGCTAACTGGTTGTGAGTGAAATGCACTCTGAAGTGCTCTAAAAGAAAAGTTACTTTTTTGATTGCTCTGAAGCACACAGAATAGTCTCCAGAGGGGAGAAACAAGTGGTGCTTTTGTTAGATGCCTGTCTTGTTTGAAATGCTGATCACTGCAAGTGGAGTCAAGAAGGAATTTTCTCTTGCATTAGGCTGTCAGGAATTTTAGGTCTTTTTTTTCCATTTTATGTGGTAAATTCTATATGGTTTACTACTTTCTGATATGACATTATGCATTTCCTTACTGTTATAGCATAATGGCCAGCAGTATACGGGGAATAGATTAAATGATCTAGTTATTTATTATATAAATATCCCTTGAGACTCCATAGGATTTGACAGTGAACCAGGAGATTGCCTTCTTAGGCTGTAAGTTTCATTTGTTGGGAAAGACAATTTAAAGGGGCTTCTTCATCACTGCGTTCCACCTCTTGCTTCTGTCTTTGCTATAACCATGCAATTTTTTTTGGTAGGCTTATGCTGAATGGTTGGTTATTAAAAAAAAAAAAAAAAAGTATTAAAAGAATAGAAGGGTTTTAGTTTGAGCTGCATGGAAATGGGGTATGACTATTTGTCCCAGCATTGTCCTTGAAAAAGGACAGTGGTTCTAATACTGCTCTTAGCCCAAGAAATTATACCCACTAGTCGCTTTGTATTACCAGGAATTGTCCTAAAGAAAACACTGAAGAGGGAGGCAAGATGTGTGATCCTGATTAATCTTCTCCATAGTTGCCTGGAGCCCTAAGATGTATTGGGCTAGGCAAGATGAGTTGGGAAGAAAAGAGGAATGTCATGGGGGAAGAAGGAATGAATTATAAGTTGAGAACTACTTCCCACAGGAAGATGAAAATGGGGTTGCTCAGGGCTATGTGAGCATGGTTTTTGTGACTGTGAGCCTGATTAAAATCAACATGTTCTGCCTCAGAAGTGTGCTTCAGAAGATCTGGTTTAATTTACAAAAATTTGTAATTCTTACATTTAAAGAGAAGTTTTCCTCAGTATATCAACCAAGCATGAACAGATGCATTTCCATGTGGATTTTTATTTTATCTCTAAAAATCACGGGTCTAAGAATTGTGTAATCTGGATGCTGTGAACATTCTGTTGCAAAGAAAAACCATATTTTTGCATCAGATCAATTTGAATACAAGCAATATGTCACAACAGGGGCTTGAAAAATTAAGCTGCCAAGGCTATCTGCAAGATCTGCCTGTAGTGTACAGGTAGAAGGTGGTTAAACTCATTTTCTTGGGTAGCAACATAGAGAAAAGTTGAGAGCCCAAAGAACTTTGCCAGGAGCAATATGTGAATTACGTCTAATTAATATAAAATTGCACAGAAACCAGTCTTATGATGGCATTTGTCATACAAAGGCACATGTCTTAGTGATGATGTTAGCAAAATTTGTCTGGAGTTGATGGTTGTAATTACTCCCGAGTTTCTGCCCTGATAATTATACCTCATAACTGTTGGGGTGAGTATGGAACAGGGAAAGTGACTAAGCATCTCTTTTTATTTTCCACAGAAATAATTTGTGATCAATTTTGAAACTGTGAATACAAAGTAGATCTTAGTTTCCCTCTTGTTGATTTTTAATTAGTGTCACTCTGAAGACCTCAGAAATATTGCTTTGAGTTAGATAGAGAGGAAAATTGGTCACTGTGTTCTTGTGGTGGTACTTATGTTCATTTGCTGTTGAGACTCAGCTGAACAGCATATATAGGATACAATAAGCAGCTATACTGGAGATTAAAAGAAACTTAGTAACTGTATTAATAAAAATTGAGGTGTGGAATAATTGTGGATTGCCCTGGTTTCAATAGAAAGAGAGCTTGTAATATATTTTTTCCTTCTTAATTACTGTTTTTCTTTTCTTATGTGTGTCCCCAGCATCAGTTTGCTGAATTAGTATAGTTGTCAATATTCAAACAAGTATTTAATAAAAATTCAGATAGTTCTGTTCAAGGTGAAGTTTGGGAAGAGACTGAATAGGCTTTCCTCATTTTTCTTGGAAAATATGTTGAACACGTTATCTCAGTGGAATACATCTTGTACAATGTAGGAAATGTGTGAAAATTGAAAAAAAATGTGTTCTGCCACCTTGAAATTAACTTTGTTGCTGATTTTGTGCAGATCGCCTCTAAGAAGTAAGGATTCACCTTCCTTGCCTCTCATCCTGCTTCTCATCTCATAAAGCTACAAGTATTATTTGTAAATGGACTGATGTAGCTTTAAAATACATTCATGGTATTGCAGTTAACTATAGTTTGTCTATGCCTACAAGACAGTAATCTACTTAGTGTTCTGTTTCTCCTATATTGCATCTTTAACACTTCTAAGCTGGTGGCTGGCATTTAATAAGCAAAACAGTGTCAGTTCAGATGACAGAGGTTGCTCAGTGTAAGTGCTGTCTGAATAACAGATGTTGCAAGATCTGAACAGCTTTTTTGTCAGTCTGACCTTGAGTTATCGCTTGAAAATAATTTCTGGTGCTGCACTATTTTTTAACTGTATCTGTTGGTGATATCTTTGTTTTGTAACTGATACCCTTTCTGTCTTTCCCTTGAACTACCTCTTATGCATCACTACCTAATTAGCATCAGCCAAAACCCTGCATTTTTCTGGACTTGATTCTCATTTACATCAACTTCTTCACATATCTGTTTGGCTACATAAGTAAAACATTTTACTGTATGGGAATTACATGCATGTTCACCTAAAACTTAGTATAAATATATAGGGATTTGCACAAACTTAAAGCATGTTATACACCACCTGTTCTAAATTTAAGAAAGTTCTCGATAAAAATAAGCATCAATTCTTTTCTTTCTTTTTCCTAAAATATCCATTATGTTGGAGGTCACTTGAGTTATTCTGCTTGAAGAAATGCATACATATTTCTTCATTTCCCTCAAAAGCAATTTAACTGCAAAAATTGCAGATCAGTATCTTACCTTTTGTACGCTATCCCCCATACTCCATTGCTTTTGAGATGCTTAAGTGATACTGTGTGTCAAAACTAAATTGTAGGGGCAGAAGAAAAAGGATCTGAAAAAGCTTTACTTCCCATTGGAGCAGTGAGAGACTGACCTCATGTGGTGTAAAACCAAAGTTACCAGGGGAAATAAAACAAGCATAAAATGGAATAAATGAGATATCTTTGAAGAAATAATATTTCTCATTCTTTTCTGATTTTTGTTGGATGAAACATCACTTATCTTTATTTCAGTGGTTTAGATGGTTGTAATGTGGATGCTGTTAAAAGGATTGACCGGTGTCTGTGTTCTCAAAGACTTTTTGTGTCCTGAGAGGGATGCTCTAACAAGCTGACCCCAAGACAGCAGGCTAGGAGCTGAGGTCCAATTATCCTGGCTGCTGCCTGTGCGTGATTTTAATTGAAATGAGTAGGAGTTTCATCTGAGGAAGTGACAGGATAATCAGTCTTGGTTTCTAAGCCCTTTCTGGCACTTTCCCAGCAGCATGCTCACTCTGTGCTTTCACAGCCTTGTCCTGTAAAACGAAGAGAGAGGCTAGGAAAATTATGAAGTAGTGTACCATGCAGAATGGGAGGGGTGTTTCCAGTCTGTATATTTTTACATGAATAAATAATATTAATTCTGGAGATTTCTCAGGCAGTTCTATTGGTCTGATTTATCAGTATATATGGAAATAACTAGGTATAGCATGCATGCATACAACTAAAATATGTTCTGTTATTTTGAAAAGTCTCCTTTTATATAAATAACAAGCATTTCATTTTAAAGGATTTGAGGGTAGAATGGTTTATGAACTCTTACAGGAAAATCTGCTTACAAATCCTTGGGTAACCCAATTGAACTCCAAAACCTCTGTTCCTGTCCTGCAGAGATTTCCCTGTGTGCTTTTGTTTTACTCTTTCTATTCTTTATGTAGACTAAAATGTCTGAATTATCAAAAACCTGTAGTGTTGTCTACGTAACAAACCCTCTGTTTTCTTCTTTACAGATCCTTTTGGAGCCAGGGGTGATACAAGATGTGTTAGCAGCTGGGAGTCATTTGCAGCTGCTGGAGCTTCTCAGTTTATGTTCTCATTATCTCATACAGGTGAGATTTATCTTCCTGATGATTGGTAAACTTTTGTTCCAAGCCTTATTTCAGTAGGAAAGCATTAGTAAAATATCTGGTGGAGCTTAAGTGCTACTATATTGGATCTCAGGAGACTTGAATTCTGTGTAATATGGGTATTAATCTTTGGTAGGTGCTTTGTCCTCCTTATGTTTTGTCCATTTATCCTCAAAACAAGGATGGTCCATTGATTAGTGTCAGCACACAGGAGTTTGATTGCACCTTTCACCAGAGGACTTGCTTTCTTTTTCTGTAGTTTCCCAAATGTTAAGCATTTCCCTGTTAGCAATCATGAGTATTGTGAAGTATTCAGATGATTAAACATTCACTACAGAATACTGATGCATGTTCCAGGGCACAGCTTCCTCTCACTTAATGAGCAGGCTATATTACAACAGCACTTTTTTTTATCAGCTTGTCTCATACCCGTAATGCTAATAGTAATATCCACATTAGGTCTATCATTATGAGGCAAAAATCCTGAATCTAGTAAAATCATTTAATGTGATTGGCTTGCATAGGAGATAGCTCATGATGGTTGCAAGAACATAACTTTAATGTGTAGCTGTGAAAAGTATTATTAAAAAAATGGTAATAGTACTCCTGCCAAACTATTTACTTTTCTTTGTAATCTTTCATTATTCATTTCTGAAATGGATGGGTTTGCTGTACCTGTGCAACAGTTGGGCATGGAATTACACGTCAGCGCTGTGCTTTCTGTATGCTTTTGCCTTTCACCAGCAGAACTTTGAAATCTCTCAAGTGTGCTTGGTAGCACGGTGAGCTGCTGAGTACCACAGGCATGCAGGATCCCGTGCTAAGAGCCTCAGGATGTACTTGAAGGCTTTGTGTCTCATGGAGAGCCTGTTTGAATGTAGCCTCAGGGAAGCCTTAAAATATAAGTTAAGACACTCAGTATTAATTTGTGCATTAAAAAATGATTAGGAAATTAAAGTAGCTGGTAAAGGACTGCAATTTTTTTATTTTTTCTTTTTTTTTCAGTTTTGTTTTCAGAACTGGGGAAAGATTGAAATTTTCTGAGAAAATCAATGTGGAATGTAACGGGATAGATGGTCATTTAAGAAACAAAAAATATGAGCCACAAAACCACTTGGCCTAACAGTTGTTAAGCAGGCATGGGAAGTGGTTATTATAATGAGAAGGAAGATAATAGACCTGAAATCGATAGTCATACTATATATTTAATTCTCCGCATAACAAAATTATTCATGTCTTTGCTGCTCACATACTCCGTGTCAGAAATTGGACCAAGGAGACCACTGCAGTAAAGAAGTTAGAAAAATAGTAAAGAGTAGGGAAGGAACTGAATATTGTAGTGCGGGTGAGGTAGGGACATGAGAAGATGGTAAGTTGCTCAGTTTAGGTCATGAAATAAGTTAGCATAAAGATTTGTGTGAAATATAGCCTCTGATAACAGTAGCTCTTCCTTTAGCACTCTCTTAATACTTTTTGATCCTGATATCAGTGGGGTGGAATATCGCTATAGAATGAACAGTGTTTTTAGATGTAGTCATTGATGTGTAAGCCATAGTCAAACATTTAGGATCAGACTGATAATGAACTAAAAAATAAAGTAAGCAAAACAAAGCATAACAATGAAAAACAGTTAGAAAACAGTTGCTGCCAGATTACTCTATTATTAATAGACCAGTAAAAAATCCTATAGAGATGATTGTCCGTATGTTGTTACTCAGATAACATGAAAGAGTAGCGTGTGCCAGGTAAGGTAACTGAAGCTAAACTGATGTGAAAATCAAAAGGAAGCTGGACCCAGTGTCAAGATTTTCTGAAAAGGAGGTAAGGAATAAGGAAGGAAGGAATGGTAGGGCGTAAGGTATTGTAGTGAAAATGCTAAGTTATGGCTTGAAACAGTGATTGAGTACCTGGTGGAAAGGCAGGGCCAACCCAGGGGAACTCAGGTGTATGCAATGCACTGGACCGACTGGAAGCAAGGGTATATTGCTGGAGATCCCTATCTACCTGCGGCCTTCCAGGGGTAAGCAGATTTTTTCCTTTGTTTCTGTGTCCACAGCTGCTGCATTTGAGATTATCCTCACTGTAGCCTAGGACTTTGCTACTCCACTATCACTGCTGATTTTCCATTGCTTTACAGCATTATAGGTGTAGAATGTATATTGGGAGACAGAATTAAAATGTTTTTGAATTGGTCTCATTTTAAGATTTTGAATTAGCATAGACATCTGTGGGATGACTGTAGTTCACATCATGTAAGGTTCGAGACTGTATTTTACTCTTTCCACTGTATTTATTTATCAAGTTTACCTGAACAAGTTATACCTGTAGACAGATTTGTGGTCAGAAAGATCAGAGTAACGATTTATCTGCTTTGTTTGCTCTGCAGAGGTATAGTCTGTGCAAGTAATCAACCTTGACTTGTCATGTAAGCTTTTTAGAAGAGGTCAACAAAGAGGTGCATAGTGTGACATCTTACAGTATCTAAATTACTTCTATCAAATATCTGCTTGCTCTACAAAGAGTTTATTGACTTGAAAAATATCTGTTGCTTTATTTTAGAACAATCTAAAGGTAAGGTCTGTATAGTTAAAGAATGATTTCTTAAAATGCTTATTCTTTCTGGATTTGGGAACTGGTATGTCTTGTCACACATGACTTCTATGCTTTGGTACATTTGCTGGGAAGGGAATAATTCTTGCCTCTTCTTTCTGATGTTTTTTGAATCTTGGGATGCTGCAGAGTTCTTCGTGTGCTATAACAGTGACTTTTATTTTTGTTGCTTTCTGTTGTTCAATTACCATGAACTTAGTTTAGCATAAATTTTACAATAGTTTACAATAAATTCAGATAATGTAATAAGTGGGATCTAGCTGTCATTTATTATTGTTGTGGAATGATCATAGAATCATAGAATTACTCAGGTTGGAAGGGACCTCAAGGATCATCAAGTCCAACCACAGCCTAACCATAGTATCCTAACTCTAACAACCCTCTGCTAAATCATATCACAGAATCACAGAATCACAGAATTGTAGGGGTTGGAAGGGATCTCCAGAGATCATCGAGTCCAACCCCCCTGCCAAAGCAGGTTCCCTACACCAGGTTGCACAAGTAGGCGTCCAGGCGGGTCTTGAATATCTCCAGAGAAGGAGACTCCACAACCTCCCTGGGCAGCCTGTTCCAGTGCTCCGTCACCCTCACCATAAAGAAGTTCTTGCGCACATTTGTGCGGAACTTCCTGTGCTCCAGTTTTCGGCCATTTCCCCTTGTCCTGTCTCCACATACCGCTGAAAACAGTCTGGCCTTGCCACTCTGCCTCCCACACCTTAGATATTTATAGACTTGGATCAGGTCTCCTCTCAGCCTTCTCTTCTCAAGGCTAAACAAACCCAGCTCACTCAGCCTTTCCTCATAGGAGAGATGCTCATGGCCCTTCATGCTTGTGAAGCACTCCGAGCACCACATCCAAACAGCTCTTAAACACATCCAGGGACGGTGACTCAACCATCTCCCTGGGGAACCTATTCCAATGTTTAACCATCCTTTCTGTAAAGAAGTGTTTCCTAATGTCCAACCTAAACGTACCTTGGCGCAACTTGAGGCCATTTCCTGTCACCTGTCTTGTCAACTGTCACCAGTGAGAAGAGACCTACCCCACTCTCACTGTAAGCACCTTTCAGGTACTGGAAGAGAGTAATCAGGTCTCTCCTCTGCCACCTCTTCCCCAGACTAAACAGCCCCAGCTCCCTCAGCCTCTCCTCATAGGGCTGATTTTCCAAGCCCTTCACTAGCCTCGTTGCCCTTCTCTGGACCTGCTCCACTACCTCCACATCCTTTTTGTACTGAGGTGCCCAAAACTGAACACAGTACTCGAGGTGAGGCCTCACCAATGCCGAGTACAGGGGCGAGATGACTTCCCTAGTCCTGCTCACCACACCATTCTTGATACAAGCCAGGATGTCATTGGCCTTCTTGGCCACCTGGGTGCACTGCTGGCTCATGTTCAGTTGACTGTCCATCAGAACACCAAGGTCCCTTTCCATCAGGCAGCTTTCCAGCCACACCTCCCCAAAGCCTGTAGGGTTGCCTAGGGTTGTTGTGACCAAAATGCAGGACCCGACACTTGGCCCTATTGAAACTCATGCCATTAACCTTGGCCCATCGATCTAGTCTGTCCAGGTCCCTCTGCAGTGCTCTTCTCCCCTCTGGCAGATCAACACTCCCTCCCAGCTTGGTGTCATCTGCAAACTTACTGAGGGTGCACTCAATCCTCTCATCAAGATCATCAATGAAGATGTTAAATAGAAGCAGCCCCAGTACTGAGCCTTGGGGTCACTGCTCGTGACCGGCTGCCAACTAGATTCAACTTCATTGACCACGACTCTTTGAGCCCAGCCATCCAGCCAGTGCTTCACCCAGCGGAGCGTACACCCATCCAGACCATGGGCAGCCAGCTTCTCCACGAGAATGTTATGGGGGACAGTGTCAAAGGCCTTACTGAAGTCCAGGTAGACCACATCGACAGCCTGACCCTCATCCATTACACGGGTCACCTTGTCATAGAATGAAATCAGGTTTGTCAGACGGGATCTACCATTCGTAAACCCACGCTGACTGGGCCTGATCCCCTGGTTGACCTTTAATTGGTCCATGATGGTTCCCGAGATTATTCATTCCATAACCTTCCTGGGTACCGAGGTGAGACTGATAGGTCTGTAGCTACCAGGATCATCTTTCCAGCCCTTTTTGAAGATGGGCATCACATTTGCCAGTTTCCAATCCACTGGGACATCCCTGATTAGCCAGGACTGACGAAAAATGATGGACAGTGGCTTGGCAATCACATCTGCCAACTCCCTCAGCACTCTAGGGTGCAATCCATCAGGTCCCATGGACTTGTAAGCATCCAGCTTTCGCAGCAGGTCCAAAACTATCTCGTCACGGATCATGAAGGGCTTATTCTGTTCCCCATCCCTATCTACCAGCGCAGGGGGCTGTGTTCCCAGGGAGTGACAAGTCTTACTATTAAAGACTGAGGCAAAGAAGGCATTAAGTACCTCAGCCTTATCCCTATCCTTGGTGACCAGGTTGCCCTCGGCATCCAACAAGGGATGGAGATTCTCCCTAGCATTCCTTTTGCTATTAATGTGTTTATAAAAGCATTTACTGTTTTCCTTTACCTTAGTGGCTAAGCTCAGTTCTAACTGCACTTTGGCTTTTCTAATTTTCTCCCTGCACAGCTTCACTACATACCTGTAATCCTCATAAGTAGCTTGCCCACTCTTCCAAAGACCATAAACTTTCCTTTTGTTCTTGAGTTCCAGCCAAAGGTCTTTGTTAAGCCAGCCCAGCTTCCTTGCCCATCGGCTCGTCTTCCCTGACATGGGGATGGTCAGGTCCTGCACCTTTAAAACAATTTCCTTAAAATATTCCCAGCCTTCCTGGGCTCCCATGCTCTCCAAAACTACCTCCCAAGGGACCCTCTTAACCATGGTCCTAAAGAGGTTGAAGTCTGCCCTACGGAAGTCCAAGGTGGCAGTTCTGTTGACTCCCCTCCGTGGTTCAACAAGGATAGAGAAATCTAGCATCTCATGATCACTTTGCCTCAGATGGCCTCCAACCTTTACATCCCCCACCAGACCTTTTCTGTTAACAAATAGCAGGTCCAGAATATTGCTTCCCCTCGTTGGCTCCCTCACCAGCTGTGTCAGGAAGTTATCTCCCACACACTTTAGGAACCTCTGGGACTGTTCCCTGTCAGCTGTATTATAGTTCCAGCAGATGTCTGGGAAGTTGAAGTCCCCCATCAGAACAAGGGAGAGTGACCTAGAGACCTCACCCAACTGTTTATAAAGCATCTCGTCCACCTCTTCATCCTGGGTGAGTGGCCTCCCACAATAACGTCAGTCTTGTTGGCCTTTGCTTTTATTCTGATCCATATGCTCTCAATTCTATCATCAACATTATTAATTTCCACACATTCATAGTCTTTTTTAACATAGAGAGCTACACCACCGCCTTTCCTACCCAGCCTGTCTCTTTTGAAAAGCCAGTAGCTCTCTATCGTGGCACTCCAGCTGTGGGAGTCGTTCCACCACGTATCCGTGATGGCAACTATATCATAACTTTCCGAACACACAGTGGCCTCCAGCTCCTCTTGTTTATTACCTATGCTGCGTGCATAAGTATAAAGACACCTGAGCTTGGTCTCCTTGCGAGTGGCAGTAACCCTAGTACCCTCATGACCACACTCAGGTGTTTCCACAGCCACCAACCTCATACCTGCCCTCGTGTTCTTCCTACAAAGGGGTGAGTCATCCTCCTCTTCCACCAAGGCACAAGACCATGGGGTCTTACAAACACATCCCTCTCCTGCAAGCACAGGGACGTTACGTTCAGGCTCCGTATTAGTGACCCCAGTTACACCCCACTCTCTTCATACCTAGTTTAAAGTCCTCTGAATGAACCTAGCCAACTCCTTTCCTAAGACCCCTCTCGACCGGTGGGAGAAGCCACTCCTATCAGCCGCTAGTTGGCCCAGTCTCATGTAAACAGAGCTAGGTCAAAAAACCCAAACCCCTGCCAGGCACACCAAGCTCTGAGCCAGGTAGAGTGATGATGATGCAGAGTTTTAACTTGTTAGGAGTGTCTTCAGTTTTCTGGAACAGATCAGCCTGTATGGATGCTGTTGCTGTTTGAGCTTTTTGCACTTCTTGTTTTCTACAGATATTCCAGAAATATATAACGTTTTTGGAGTTCAGGGTATTTTTAATCTCTTCTTGATACTTACCTGGTGCTGCTATTTCATAGATAGCAATAAGGATTATATTTATCTATGAATATGATTTGTTTATCCCATAGTTGTACCAAGGTGTATCTATAATTTTTGAGGTACCAAAGAAGACTGTACTGATCTAATTAATGTAATTTATCCCGTCAAATATGATTTGCAGTGCACAGTGACAGATGTATTTTGAGCCAACACTGACTTTTCACTGATCTCTTTAAGGAATTTCCTCATAGTTTTCTCAGGAAAAAAAAAAAAACCAACCAAACAACAACAACAAAAAACCCATGAATTTAAGATATGTTCTCTTTCCTATAGACCAGTCAGCTGAAAGCATTTCATTTAACTTTTTAATAAAGCTCAAAAAGATTTCTGTAACAAATGGCTCAAATAATGAATATGGTATTATTACAAAGTGTTTTAGATGAAAGAGAAGACAGAAAGAGAGGAACAGTCTTATCCCATGCCCCCGATTAGGTAGTACTCATTTCACATTTATGACAGAGTGACACTATAGAGGCTTCTGACAGTGTCCCTTGTTCTTTAAGTGTGCTTTATCATTTATGGACTTCACACTATCAGATGCTCTGTAGCATCTCCTGTTGGTTGTTGTTTTTGTTTTTGTTTTTGTTTTTTTCCCATTGAAAAATGTTTCACTAATTTTAGATTGATAATTCACTTTTTAAAATAATTCTAGTTCAAATTTTCTGAGTTGCAAACCAAAGAAGTGCCTAGGCATTCCTTAGCGTAGGTCATAATTCCAGACTTAAGCTGTGCAGTCTTTCACTCTAGCAGTGTCATATCTTGAATTGTCTTTGTTCCTCAGCTTCTGCTGTTTGAGGGTTTTTGTTTTTAGCTTGTTTCGTAGAGAGAGACTTTTTGAAGTATGCTGCTATATTTCAGCTGAAAGATATACATATTCATGAATCTCTCCTATCATGATGTCTGCATAATTCTCAGGTACTTTAAACAGTGAAGCAAGGCTTGAGATCTCACACATCCATTTCAACCTAAACAAACGGTAAGGCAGCTTGATTGCTCTTAGCTGTATTGCTGCTATGTAGGTGTGGGAAACTAAGCTGAAGACACGAGCTCTGTATGTATCTTGATTTATGCTTAAATCCATGGGTAAAGCATGCATCATTTGCTTGCGTAGTATACATCCAGCTCTGCAAGACTCTCATTCTTCTTCCAGCTCAAATCAATTGCCAGTTTTGACTTTTTCCAAGAAGCCTAAGGTAGAAAGCTGCAACCAGCAGGTAGATGTTTATTGAAATATAATGGGAGAGTATTATCTGTGTTTCTTTTTAAACGTTTAAGACTTTGAAGTCTGGGGGTTTCATATCTGTCCTACTATAATATTGAAGAATAGAAGAGAAAGATAGTGGGAGGCTTTGGAGGTTTAGATGGAAATCTGAGAAAGGACTTCTTAGAGCTGCAGAGTGTTGGTAGTAGGTAGTGTGTTTGTGACTACCTATTTTGTACTTTAAAGATTTTAATGTTCTTCTGAAGGGTGCTTGGTATCTTTTTTCTTATTCAGCAGAATATATGTTATGAAAGATTTATTCAGAACATATAAATGTTTGTTTCAGAAATGTGCCTGAGTTTTATAGCATATTGTAGGTGTAAGAAGATTCATCTTCCTCAGCTGTTTACATATTCAGTAGCAAAGAGAACCATAAACTGCACATTATTTCAACAGTCTTATTTTATAATTTCAGGAGTCTTAGTAAGGAAGGAATGCTATTGAGGATATTAGTTTTCTCATAGAATTTCCTCCTGCTAAATAACATTGACTCAGTCTTATATGGATATAGTTTTAGTAAATGATTTTTAGACCAGAGGCTTATTTTCACTGATATTTAGAGACTTGGGATGTATGGATTTCCAGATCTGAAATTTTAAATTTAAATGATTTTTTTTATTTTCTGAAGACCAAGTCTTTATTGTCTTCACCAGGGTTCTGTATACTCCCTGAATTCATTCAAAATAATAGGGTGATAGGTGTGGAAGAAGGTACAGAACTGTCTAAACCAATGCACTAGTTTTAATCTGAGAAGCAGGATATGGTATGATTGATCATGGATAGTTAAACATACCAGGCTACCTCTTAGAAACTTCATTACAGTAGATGGGACTCTGGCACAGCAACTTTCCAGCTACTACTAATGTCAGTCTTAAGATCTATAAAGAGGGGTAATTTAAACTGAATATAACACTTTAAATGATTCAATAAAATAAATGAGGGGAAAAAAAAGTACTGTACAACAGCAGGTAATTGGAATTTTCTCCATGCGGTGTGTTTTGGATTCTTGTACACAAAAGTAGACAGTGAGCTGTATCAGGCCTGGAATGCATAAATTAGATCAATTTAATGAGCTCACAGATGATAAAATAAGACCTCCTGGAATCATTTTTGGCAATAATGGAAGGAGGTAAATTGTCTTGAATTAGGGATGTTTGATTTTTAAGTTCTACTTTAATGGTACATCTAGGCTTATAAAACAAATTTGTCTTCCTTTTGCATGCACATCTAATGATCCGGATCTTTTCTTCAAGTAATTTTAAACTATTTTTGATGTGTTTACGTATTGAATTGTGTTTTTTACTGTTTTTAAAAGGAGTAAGCTTACAAGTGAATCTGCAAGGACTGTGTTTGATTTAGCTTTGTGGTGGGATTCAGAGCTTCATAAGCTATTTACTTCTTTTAAACCCAAATTCTTCACTTAGAGCTGCGCCAGCAACACAATCCCAACTTTCAATAAGATATAGTCCTTCGGAGATGAGTCAATTCTTACACCAGATATTGAGAGCATCACCTTTGTATTGCTAAAAGCCCTAGCTCAGTTCTGATTTTAGTTGGTTTTTTTTTTGTTTGTTTGTTTTTTTTTTTTTTTTTAAATATATACAACAAATTAAACTGCTGGGGGAAAATAATCTAAAGATCATCTAACATCTAAGGCTTGTGGTTATTTTTGTGGCTTTAAAAAAAAAAGATACTGATTTTTTTTTTAGATCTCTATACATACACAGAATTAGAGTGATGTTTTATATACAGTCAACACCATCATATTTGAGTATGGTCTTGCCAAACCAAGTATACAAAATAAACAGAAATGTTTGTAAATAATACAAAATAAACAGAAATGTCCTCATGTTTTGTTGGTTTTCCGTTTTACGTGACCTGTTCTTGCTGTGCTGGCCTGCTTCTTGAAGGTGCATGTTTTGTCAGTTGCAGTCACTTGAGCTGTTGACAGTCATTAGGAAAGTTCTTGCACAGAGCTCAAAAATAACTTGTGGAATTTAGCTTCTTTCTCTCTTACTTAGTCTACCTAGACATTATTATAGAGATATGAGTTTACATATGTGAAATGTGAATGCACCACTGAGGATTCCAGCTTAGAATGGGACTCAGAAAATAAAGTGTTTTTTTCCTCCTTTTTTCAGTTGGCTTCAGTGAGGAAAGTAAAAATGGTATACCCAGTCTGTTTGAATCCCTTTCTTTCCATGGTCCACATGCTGCTGATTAGCTGTAATGCTACAGGGGATGTTGTACTCATGGAGAGCTGTTAGGAGAACATGGTGCCAGTGTGGTCAGCAGCCCTTCAGCTTTGTGTGTATGTTTTGCTTTTCCTAGTGGAGTACTCGTTGACAAAGCTGAATAGCAGCTGCTAATAGATGTGTGAAAAATGGTGCTGGGGTTTCTAGATTAACTGTTGCTGTAAGATTAAAAATCCGTTTGTCTGTAGTGGGCTCATCAGCTCACAGGAGAGCTGACAAGTTGGGAGGAGGCAGGTACTGCTCCTTCTTTTCTAAGAAAATGTCTGTCAAGATGGCAGAACAGCTTTGATTTGTGTTTTAAATGGTACCAAAGAATCTCAATTGCTTTGCTGTTTCCCTTGTTGCCATTCTCACATCGTTTCCTGGCCTATGTGGCCTACTCTGTGTGACCTGTCTGTCTCCCACCCTAGAAAGGCCCCCACTCTGTGAGCGTGCTGCTGGTTTTAGAGAGCTGAGAAGAGAGGCTGATGAATTCCAGAATGTTTAATGTATGGAGTTCTTTGGTTTTATTACCATCTGATCAATACCAATGTTTTATGTCTTCCCTCCCTCCCCACTGTCTCTTGCTTTTAATTTTCCATACCAACCGGAGCAGTTGAGATGCATGAACCAGAAAATTGCATGGTTTGCACCAGGGTAGTGCAGCTCCCCTTATCTGCTGGTGCTATCGGCAGCATGCACAGTTATCAATCTGGCAGGAAAATGTGTTTGATTGCGAGAGGTGACACCAAAAGGTCGAATTGCTGCACTCAGCTGGCAGAGGGTCCTAGCAGCCCGCCTGGGCACCAGGTGGCACTGTGAGTCCGCAGCAGCGCCTGCGGAGCTGTGAGAGCAGAAATCGGGAAAAATGAAAAGAAAAATCATTTATTTTTACTCCGTATTAGTCTTCTGACCTAATCAGTAAAAAAGTCATTATTCACACAACACTGGGCAATATGCATTGTAATTTTTAACAAATAATAGGAAACTGTTAATGTTTTCACAGGAAATACAGTTCTGTCTTGTGCAGCAATGGTCATTTATCACTGCACTTTGTGAAATCACTCATTTGTTCTAATTTGAATGTAAATGACTCTAAGGTTTTACAAATAAGGTGACAGACTCGCATAAATGTAATTGCAGGGTTCATCTCTCTCTTTTTATATATCACTCATTAAGTTATGAATTAAATACATCGTATTAAACCAGGGGCATGTCCAATGATGATATTGTAATGGCAAATTACTCTATGCTATTAGAGGTGTATTTTTTATTCATGGACATTAATTTGTCATTAAGCGGCATTAGTTTAGCACTTTTATGTGGAAGACGTGACCTGAAAGAGGAGACTTACACTTCTAACGTGGAAGAACGGGCATACAGGCACCACACAGACAGAGCCTTTTTACCTCCTGTAAAGAAGTAGAGGGATGTTTTAAGTTTGCTGTGATCTAAAACAATTTGAGTAGTGTTAAGTCATTTTAGCAAAGGTATTTCTGAACTATGATGGTGCTTTGATTACAAAGTATTTACCAATATGGGAGAAGCCAGAATGCTAAGTATAAAGTGGTGACTATAAATCATTTGTAACCTATGAACCCAAAGGGAGCACTGGGCCTGAAGTGAGTTACAATCTGATTTTATCTCAGAAGTAGTGCTGTGGTAGATAGTTGATTGTCCAACCTTCCTTTTCTCTGTATTGGCTTAGCTAAATTTTTTTTTTTTCTTTCTTAGCTATGAAATAAATCTTTTACTTTCTCTGTACATTTTGTTTTTAAATGCTCTGTTATTATTCTCAAGGGGAACAATTTCAAGTTAAAGTGTTACACAGGTGGTAAACCTTTCTCAAGAAAAGGAATGAGGAAATGTGTTATTTAATAGAATTTGAGAAGCAGCCTGACATTTGAAGTATTAAACTGAGGAAAATAGTGGATGCCTCAGTCCTCTCCATCTTTAAAAGATATTAAAAAAAGCAATGCACAATTTATTTTCATTTATATTTCATTTCAACCATCCCTTGTTAAAAGTCTGAACTTTATAACAATCTCTATAGCTGATTCTTACCCTCCTATTTCAATTTATGTTTTTCTGATGGTTTAATCATTGCTGTTAGATCCATCTGTCTTAACTACTCACAGCATCTCTAGCTACTGTACTGTGCTAGTTAAGAACAATTTGAAAGGAAATGCCCAGATTCAAAGCCCAAGGTATACAGAACTATTTTCAGGAACAGAGGTACCCCAAATAAACATGTAATTTAACTACTTAGAAGCCTAGTAAGAGATAATTACTCTTCACTAAAATATTTCACTTCATAGGAGAGCAAAGAAAGTGAAGAAGTTCTATGTAAAGCTGTTGATTATTTCCAGTAGATCTGTTAGCAGTGGTAAATGAGACAACCTTTCAGCACAGTCCATCACATGTAGTGTTTTAGCACAGTTGCATAGTACAAGTTTCTGGGGAACCAATACCTTGCTTCAGAGTTACAGTCTAGACTAATTCTGTTCGAAACAAAAATTCAATTTCCATCTAGTGTGGTAATGAACAGGTCTCGCACCCAAAATGAATATAAATGTATATATGCTGTCTTATGGAGTCCTCAGCCAATATGTAATGAGAGCTCTAATTGTCCTTGTTCAACTCACTAATTCTTAAAAATTAAAGAATGAAAACTAAAGATTAGTGGTATTAAAAACTTCATTAGACATATGTGTGTCATTCCAAACTGAAAAATGTTTGTAACTTCATTCACTTGTGTCCCTGTATAATCTATTCTAGACATCTGTTTATTAATTTGGAGGAATTGCTGCTAAATTTCCCATCTGTTTCACCAGTCTTTCAGAACTTGGGATTTGTACCACAGTGTGTGTTGGGCTGCTGAGGTGGCATTGGATCTTGAATTACTTAAACTAGGACTTGTAATTGCAGTTTATGGGGAATTGAGCTGGTATCACGCAGAACTGTCCCTCCTGTAATTTTTATAGGAACAGTTGTGTCCTCTGCATTATAAAGCTAGTAGTATGTTGCTGATCTTCCCTTTGTATGTACCTTGACCTTTGTTGTGAAATTTTTCAGAGCTGCTCAAAGGAGAATCTAAATTATGGTTCAGAGTTCTCTCCTTGTATACCATAAGCTGTTCCACTTATAAATTCAAGGACTTTTGTACATATACACTGTACAAGCACACCTGTTTATCATGGGAAAAGTGTTGTAGTACACATAGACACGTCCAGCCTCCAAAACGCATCAGATAGGAATTTTCATTGACTTGAAATGGCATGTTGTAGAAATGGTGAAAATGAGGGGAATACGCCCACTGTCATAGTATTCAAAATTAGTGTTTATATGTGCTATTTTGTTTTTTGCCTGCTCCACAATTTTTTTACTCATATTTATATCATTACTATCTTCCTGGGGAGTTGAAGTATGCAGGGAGTATATGTATATAAGGTGATACCAAGGACCCCCAGAGACTGATACTGAATGTTTACTATAACTAGGTACTTGAAAAGTTAGTGTTGTGAACCTTAACCTGCATATGTATGTATTATGCAACATTGGTGAAAAGTCCTACTCAAGATCTGGACTCATTTAGCCCTGGACCAAAATCTGAATAGTGAGATGGTACTTCTTGGAAAGGAATAAAGCAAGCAGACAAAATGATCATAATTTGGGGTGAAAGTCCAGAGCAAAACCAATTAAAAACCCAACATCTTTGTAGTCATCTCTAAACATCCTTTTTTGTGCTTCTAGAGATGGTTGAAATCTCTGAAATTCTGATATTTTAGCAGTATTTCTTATTAAAATTTCAGTTTTAAAAGGATTAATTTTTAATTAACATTCACATTATAATCATGGATCAAAAAAGCATTTTTCATGGAGTTCTAGTTCATTTTTAATAACTGTTATTTTTAGCTTAGTTACTCCGTTTTTTTTTGTTGTTGTTTTTCTGCAGCTACTGTATGTCCCTCTCCTAAATGTCCTTCCAGTTTTCTAGTAAAGGGTACCCATGACTTCATTTCCTTCTTGTAGTTTTTTGGGGAGGTGTAGAAGAGGACATGGCATATACTTCTGAATTTTGAGGTATTGTAATAGTGAATAATTGGAGTTTGGCTCTATAGCAATCTATTCTGCTTATAAAGTTGTTGGCGTCAAAGTGATATCTTTATGCCAATGATAATTTTGCCATGTATTTCTTTGTCCCATGTATATAAAGCAATGGTTAAATATTTTCTGTATTTCTGTGGAAAAAAATTCTTCAGGAGTAAAGCATAGGATTCTAACATTCTCTTTTTGGGTAATTCTTGGTAAGAACAGCTAGGAACTAAATAAAGAAAAATCATTTTGATTTTTGAGCACTCACACTTTCCTGATGCTTAGCACTTCCAACAGAGCAAACATTCACATTTTTGCTTTTGGTACAACTTGTGACATTTTTGACACTGGTGAGGGTTAGATATGGGAACTGCTGAACTGGGCATTGTGTCAAGGCTCATTTTCTATGTATGAGGTTTGGTCATTTAAGGTTTTCTGATTTTGGAGAGTAAGAATTATAATTTCTGACCAAGGAAGTAATAGGTGAATCCCCGGTCAATAGTGTTTAAAATATAAACAGAAAACCTTTGATCCTATTGAATCATGATGAACTCTTATTTTATTTTTTTAATTCAGTTTTGCTTCCGTTTTTTTTTTTTCAGTTTTTCAGTTTTCTTCTCAGATGTGGACTACTACCTACAAATCCTCTCAATACTGTTTTCCTCCTGATATCAGTTCTTATTATCATGTAATAAACATACTGATCGGTACAGCTGCCAGTCATGGGAGAAAGAGATGTTATTTTCACTGCAAAATTGAAGGACAGTGTTGTAGAGAGGCTTTATTTTACAGAGACAAAATATGTTACAGACATTTTTTTCTGAACTGCAGAATGTCATAAAATTGTTTTATGGTTGGGGGCAGCAGAAGAATTCTGTAGCAACTAAAATGTTGGAGTAGGTTCTAGGTTCTACTTTTTTAACCTTTTATGTCATAGAAAATTTCTTAAATCATTTTTCTGCTTCCCTTTTTTCTCTATAAGATGAAAATTTGTTTTGATTTATTGCTGCGAGCAATAAATTGTTTAGTTATTTTTGAGTGGTCAGATATCACAGGAGCACGGAGCTACCTGTACAAGTAATAGTATTCCAGATGAAATTTTTCATTCACATCCTTATGATCAGATTATAAATTCATGAGTACTCTTGTACTTTCCTGCAGCTGCAACAAGTACATTAAGATGCACAGCTGCAAAATGTTTGAAATCACATGAAGGCAGTGCAAGTGGTCCTGTACTTCCTAGCACAACGATCAGGGTGATTTTGATCCTATATCCTCAAGCCAGAAGCTTGTATTTGCTGAAGATCTTGTCAGAATTGTCTAGCTTTTTTGTATTGTCTTCATTTCATAAACACCTTTGCACAAGATCAAATCCTCCAGAAGTCTTTCTTTAAAAAAAGCCTAAGTTGAGCACCTTAAAACTTACAAGGTTGGTTTTCCAGCCAATAATATTTTCATATCCTTCAAGTATGGATTTCAGAACTGGGAACAACATTTGGGCAGTAACATTAAAATTGCTTTGTGAGGCAGCAAGAGTGTTTCTTGCTTTTATTGGACAGTACTCAGTGTATGTTTTATGACATGAGTGTTTTGTTTGCTGCAGCACATTGCTGGGAACTCATGTTGCGATTTTGACAGTTTTTTAGTTTTCTTTTGATGGCCTATAAGTGTGGTTCCAAATAGAGCTCATTGTATTTTCTGTATCAGCTATGTTACTGCTTCTAAGAAATGTTTTTGGTTTGTTTGTGTTTTTAAAGTGATAATTTTGCCAGGAAATCAAGGCAATATTTGTATTCTATCATTCTCATAATTTGTGACTCCTCTGCTTTTGTGGAGCATTCTCCAAATTCTACTAGCAAAATTTACCACTGTCTAATTCAGTTAAATTTTTAATAGCGTTGAACCAAGTCTCAATTCTTTGAGGACTTCACTGAGAAGAGTTACACTGCTTGATAACTTAGTTTGAGGTTGACATTAAACAAATCTTTCATCCAAGATACATGCTACTAGATGCATGTAATACAATGAAAAAATTGAAAATCTTACCTGGATATCCAGGAGAACTTTGTGTTCCATTGGTGCCATTCATCTATGGTTGTTCTAGAGAAATAACAGAAACTGTTCTCCAGTTTCTGGAGATAGTAAGACCTGGTAGGTCTTACTATTTTTTATTTTGTATTTTTTTGCCTGTATTTGCAAATGGATTCCTAAACTAATTCCATCCATCACGTGACTATAGGTTGACTAATGTGCATATAATTTCTCTATTTTTCCCAAACTTTTTTTTCAGTGTTTATGCAGGATTAGAGGTCTCTTTAAAATTCTTTACTTTGTTCCATGGTGGTGGTATCAAATCATCTAATTTCTGTTCATATCTGGCTTATAGTTATGATATAAATACAGATATAAAATAATTACAGTTACAGATATAAAATAGTGCTGAAACAGCAGCAGCATGTATAAGATAGATTTTTGCAGGCACAAATTTGAAAATGATCTGCCTTTTCTGTGTTGCTTTATACAACCTCGTCATCAAATTTTAGAAATGACTGAGTTTTTGTCATAAATTCATTGTGTACTTCACCTTTTTCCATGCTTACATTATCATTTTTGGTTCTGTTTTATTGATGCTTCTGCATCTTCATATGACCCACTAGCAATTGGATCGTTTAGTGACCACACACAAACCTTTGTCAGCAATATTTGAGCTCTCATGAAATATTCTAAAGTCCAACTTTCATAATTCTTGTAACTTTACCCTGTTTAATTTTTAGCAACATTTTTTCTGTACTTGGGGAAAGCAAATTCTTTTAAGATTTGTGAAAGGGAAGGTCTCCTATTGATACTCCTTTCATACAAGCTAGTTGACAGCAGTGGTGATGTGATTCTTATGTTGAATTTAGGAACTGCTAATTTTGTATTTGTGTCTATCAAAACAATACTTAGTGTTGGGTTATCCTGCACTGGATTCAGTCTTGCTGTTGTTAAGAGTATCATACAGAGCCTTAAAATTCTGATAAAGTTGTGATGCTTTGTGAGTTGTTTAGCAAATACTTCTGAGATTGCTTTTATCTGTGCTAATTAACCAGTCATTCCATGTTTTAGACATGTTTCATTTTCTGGTGAGATTAGATGCCTACCTCGTTCCTGGTTCTTTGTCATTACATGTGCTTATTAGCTTTGTAATCCTTAAGCATTTGGTGATAGGGTGCTGTCTGGGATTTTGAAGCAAATACAGATTTTTAACTGAAATGGGTTTATTATAGAGCAAACATGAAATGTTCAAGAAATATCATAAGATGACTCTGAAACAGAATTGTTTGAATTATACAATATAATTCTTCCACATGAATACCTCACTTGCTCTTGTTTATATCTAGAATGTTAACATTAACATATGATAATTACTGATAAATATGAATAATAGAATATGCTGCTTTTATGTCTCCTGTCTCTTACTGCAGCATTATGAATGTTGACTTCCTTTTTTTTTAGTCAGTGAATGCCCTGATAGTAACAATCTTCATCATTATTTCTTTGCCTATTTGGAATAGGAGGAGGTTTTAGCTGTGTAGTTCAAGTAAGTCAGTGGTGAGGAAATCCAGCCATTAATTTTTCCAGATGTGGAGGAAGTCTGTGGAAGTTTTTTGGTCACAGCAACTGTTTCCATTCTGAATGTTTTTAATGTGGAAAAAAACCAATGTATTTTCCTGTCAGTCTCATTCTTAATAATGCGCAGTAAACTTTTTGAGGTGCTTTCATAAAGAGATTCATTTTGAGGTTGGAAACCTTCAGCTTTGGAGCATAACATTTTGGCTATTTGCCAAAATGTTATACTAATATACTGTATAAATAATATACACAGTATATTATTTGGAAAAAAATGTCCTTAGAAAAGGGAGCTCTCAAGCACCTCAATACTTACATTAACAGATCTAACACTAGTGCTGATTTTTTTTTTTCCTCATTGATATCAGATATCGGGATTAACAGTAAAATTGCATTTTAACGTACGGTGTATTAGGAGCACTTTTACTAGCATTTTCACTATATTTTCATACTTAATGTTGATTTGAAGCTTATTTTATGTTTCAGAATTTTAAGGGGATTTCCTTGCCTACTTTTGTTAAGAGTTAAGAAAATTTTTGAAATTATTTTTCCTCTATTAAGTAACTGGTATGTACCAGGACAATTATGAGATTCTTTACTCCCATATAGAATGAAATGAAAGTGAAAGCAATTGAAAAATCATTTCTGAGCATCATTAGTAGAACGTGCTGCATTTCAGTGGCTCATATTCAATTCCCATTTGTAACATGTCCTATCATTTCTGTCCTGCCTGACAGAAAGAAGGGCTGTTAATTTTTCTCACTTGAGGAACAAGTTTACAGAGAATTTTCATGTTTTAAATCACAGGATGACTCTGAGCTACTGATGTGACACCATCAACAGAAAGGCAGTTTGAACCTAGGATGCAGGATAATTTATGAAGCCAAGGAAGTATTAATGCTAGTGCACGATGTGATGCCACTGCTTGATGCTGAAACATCATGAGAAGTACTTTGAAGGGTTTGCCCATGCAGCAGAATAAATGAAGTCAGACTGTGAGAAAAGTGTAGAAAGGGGCAGCTAGGATGATCAGTAAAGTCTGTTGTACATGAGGAGATTAAAAAAGTCTGACCTTTTTAGCCTAGCAAATGAAGGCTGAGAAAGAATATGGTTGGCCAAGGGAATAAATACCTGGACAAAGAGAGAGCTGCTAAAATTACCTCTTAGTTTGACACAGAAACAAATGTGTATAAACTGAGTAAATTAAGCTGAAAATGAGAAGACAGAAGGCTCAGCTGATTTTGGGATGGTAATGGTACTTGGAAGCAAGAATGGAGTTAATTTAAAGCTGGATTTTTCTTAATTTGTCAATAACACGATCCAGTCAGCTTGTCCAGTATAGTAGGGATACTGGTTTCCACTTGTGTATTCTCTTGAAAGTTACTAAATTCTCTAAGAGAGCTGAAAACAATGGTATTGCACCATTCTTTTTCTTTTTCTTTCTCCATCTTTTCGATGGTAAACATATTTTGTAACTGCTACTGCTGTGAACTTTAGGTCTCTGAAGAACAAAACTTGTTTGTTCTGGTTTTGATAATATTAGCAACAAAAAAGGCAGAAGAGAACATTAGCATACAAGATTGCTGTCAGTTGATGAATTGGCCAAGTACTTTTCAGCCTTATCTTTCGTTATAGTGAAATTCTTCTCCCTGAAGAGTTAGCAAAAATACAAAGTAATGGAACAGTTTTGAGGATAATGTATTAATATCCTGTGACTTCTGACAGAATAAAGAATGCATGATTATGCTGTTCCTCATAACATTTGTAGAGATGATGTTCCCAAAATTGGCAAAAACTATAAATGTTGATAAATCTGCAGAAATTTTTGCTTTGGCTCTTTACATTTTCTGAAACAGCATAAACGAGGCAGGTGAAGGATTAGGTGATCTGTGTGCTAGTTCATCCCTATGTTTTTATTTGTTGAATAGTAGTTATTATAATTATTTTGCCAAAAAACCTCTCTGGGAAGCGAAGCTTTTCATCCGGGGAGTTTTTGTGCCAGGTGCATAAAAAATTTGAACAGCAGCATCAGTTTAGCAATGCAAAGCAGCTATTGAAAACACTGCAGAACTTTATCTGTGGTTATTCCAGTGATGCCATGAACCTTTAACTGAGTACTGTTAATATTTCATTATTATATTTCTTTCCATGATACACATAAACTTCTATGTAATATATAAAAAGAATGCAGATGAGGGTCACTCAATACCCTCAGTAACAGTATTCAAATGAAATGCTATTTGAAAAGACTTGCACTATTTAATCATTAAATTTATCCCCTTGGGATTCTAGAAAGTGTTGACTTGTTTGTTTTACTGTTGAGTATCTGGATATTACATGTTTCACATTCTTGTTCAAAGCCTACTGAAGTCTCATCACATGGGCAATCTGAGCTTTTGCTTGCACTTGTGAAGGTCTCAGGCCTCTTCCCTGCCCTAGAAAAGGGTGATCACTGGCACCAGCAAGATAACAAGTGAAAGCTAAGCAGATATAGGGAAATATGAAGTGAGGAGGGGGATAAGTGCTCACAGGGAAGAGGGAAAATAATAGGCTTGAGGGCTTGAATTGGTTTATTAGTGCTGCTCTTGTACATAGCCCCAGACCTACTTTTTGAAATAAAAGGTGCAAAACAGTTTTTAATGCTTTTAAGCATGGAGAACAAACAAAAGCAAGAATTAAATGAAGTGCTAAGAAAATCTTCCAGAAAATTGAATTTTATAAAATTAGTCTATCATAAACTCATCTTTTACTGTGCCTATAAATGTATCTATACACTGCACTCATCTTGTAATAAATGCAAGCACCATTTTTTACACTGTGAAATTCTCACCCAGCTGTTCCACTGTGACTGGACTTCATCCCAAATGTCTTTCATGGTTCACCTGAATGGCCTTGGTGCTTAGTAGAGTGAAATTTCAAATCAGATCTAAAATGCAGTTTTTGAGGGATTTGTGCATATACTTAGTATGAAATATGTATTTCTGTTGCTGTGCTGGTAAGTATGTACCTTATCTGTCAGGTCATAGGTGAGCGAGTGAGATTTTCTGGAAGTAGAGCTTTTGCTGATATAAGAAAAAAGAGAGAGAACTACTGGAAATGGGTTTCTTTTCTCGTAAAACTAAGATCTCTTTTGTTGTCCTCTAAGTGAATTTTTGTCATGACATTTTTGAGTTTTCTTAATATTCTGGATCTACTTAGAGTTTGCCTTTGCGTCTCTATTATTTGCGTCAGGGTTCTGTCCAGTCAATGCAGTTGGTTTAATACAGCAGAAAACCTGAAGGACTTGGGATCAGGATCCTGTTGTACTAAATTCTGCTCGAGAGTAAGCTATTCTGCCCCATAAACCTCACAGTTCCTTTTTTGTTGTTGTTGTTGTTGTTGTTGTTGTGAAGAGACTGAACCCCTTTTAGGAAAATAGGGAAATAGTGTCTCAGTGCAACTCTTCCATTATAGCAGCAGGGCTAGGCAGTTAGTACTTTGATTTATAACAGCGCTGTAATCTAAATAGGAAGCAGGTGGAGTTACAACTGGGTACGATACTTGGGATATTAATGGCTTGGCTTGGCAGTGGAATTTCTAAAGCTGTATATACTTTTTCTGTCTTAATTATGCATTCATTAAAAGCTTTTATACCCAACAGAATAAAGTAAATATTTTTTGATCTCTGTAGTGTGCTCCCAGACTGTAGATTTGCACAGCAGGGTCTTGATAATCTGAATAAATTGTATTTCCCCAAGGAGTTTATCTTTCAAATAAGGTCATAAAGAAATGCATTCTTTCCCTTTAGTTCTCCTTGTGCTTTTTCTGCTATTTATAACACAGAGTACATGAACAGAGGTATATTGTACTCTACTGTGTACTTGGTTATGATTAACTCTAATTTATCAATCTGTTACTTGCATCCTTTTCTGTGGCTTGTGCAATGCAATTACTCTTTAAAGTAAAAATGAATAAGAATGGATTTGGAAGTAATTTAAATACAATGTTTATATTTTTTTCTTGTTTGACAATTTATCACTTCTCTATATCAAAATAAACCTCTGAATTATCACACAGACGATGTCACACCATTTATTTTGTATATTTAATATTGTCTTTCAGGTTATGTTTGTTTGGAAAAGTGATCTTCTTTTACAAATGCTTTAAATGTCAGCTGATTGTTAAATTGGCTTGACATCTAAAAGCTGAAACAGTAGACCAGTAATGTAGAACAGCAGAGTCTCTTGTTTGTTGTGTTGAAGAAGGAAAGTAGAGTGAGTAGACTGCATAGAATCAGAGGTAGTTTCTCACTGTAGAAGATGCTGATAAAAAATTTCGCCAATTTATTGCAGAATCACAGAATCATAGTGGTTATAAGAGACCTCTGGAGATCATCTAATCCAATTTCTCTGCTAAAGCAGGTTCCCTGGAATAAGTTACATGAGAAAGTGTCCAGGAGGGTTTTGAATGTCTCTGGAGAAGGAGACTCCACAACCTCTCTGGGCAGCTTGTTTCCATGCTCTGTAACCCTCAAAGAAAAGAAATTTTTTCCTCATGTTTGTAAGGGGCTTTTTGTGTTCCAGTTTGTGCCTGCTGCCCCTTGTTCTATTGCTCAGCGTCACTGAAAAGAGCCTGGCCCATCCACTTGACCCCCACTCAAAGGATATTTATAAACATTGATAAAATCCCCTCTGTTTCCCTTCTCCAAGCTCAACTGTCCCAGGTCTCTCAGCCCTTCCTCCAGGACCTTAATCATCTTTGTGGCCCTCCGCTGGTCTTTCTCTAGAAGTTCCCTATATTTTTTGGTACGGAGGAGCCTGGAACTGGACACAGTAGTCCAGAAATGGCCTCACCAGGGTGGAGTAGAGGAAGAAGTGTACCTCCCTTGACCTGTTGGCCATGTTCTTTATAATGCATCACATTTGGTCTTTGCCTGATTTCTTACTCTTAGGAATACATCAATCTTGAATTTGGAAGGAGTGATGCTTGAATGTCAACCAGTTTTCTTGGGCCCTCTTATTTGCCAAAGACCTAACCCATGGGGCACCTCCAAGTAGGTCCTTGAAGAGGTCAAAGTTGGTTCTCCTGAAGTCCAGGGCTGCAGTCCTACTTACTGCTTCATTTCTTCCACAATCCCAAACTCTGCTATCTCATGGTCACCGCATCCAAGGCTGCCCCAACCTTCGCATTTCCAGCCCACTCATTCCTTCCTTGTAAGAACAAGATCCAGCAGCACACTTCTCCCTGTTGGCTCCACTACCACCTGTGCCAGAAAGTTATCTTTTTATTGAGGTCCCACACGAGAACCAGTGCCTGTTATCTTGAGGATGCTTTCAAGTGTCTGTAGAAGACTTCATCAACATTCTCCTCCTTAGCAGGCAGCCTGCAGTAAACACCCCACAACTATGTCATTTATATTAACCTTAATTCTCATCCAGAAGCTCTCCACTCATTCCTTATCATTCTTTAGGCAGAGCTCCATGCATTCCAATTGTTCTCTCACATAAAGAGAATTCCACTGGCTTGCTTTGATGGTCTGTCTTTCTTAGAAAGTACATAGCAATCCATTACAGCATTCTAGCCATGAACTGTCCCACCATGTCTCCATGATTGCAATGAGATCATGGCTGCAATCACACACACATCTCTAATTCTTTATGTTTATTATTCAGTTCATTCAGTTAATATTCACTTTCCCTAGAGGGTTGCTTGAGGATTCCACATAGCTATACACAGACTTGAAGTGACTAGCCTTCTGGCTCATGTCATGGAAGGCAGTGAAGGAACATATCTTCATTGATCTGGTTGGCATGGTTATTCCCCAGTTGGTTGCAATGGTGTGAACATGACCATTTTGGATCCAACCCCCAAGTCCTTCAGTTTAAAGCCCGTTTCATTTAGTTAGCTTGACTGCTGCCAAAAATTGCCCTTTTATGGACAGGGAGGAATGGGATTCACCTAACAGGTTACAGTCATCACAGAAAGTTACACATCATAAAAACCAAAACCCTTGCACCAACACTTGCCGTGTAGACAAGAATCACAGAATCACAGAATTGTAGGGGTTGGAAGAGACCTCCAGAGATCATCAAGTCCAACCCCCCTGCCAAAGCAGGTTCCCTACACCAGGTAATATGTTGATATGTGTTATATGTCTGTTTACGGATTCCCTCTTTCCTCCACCTGGTTGAATTGGTTTAACTTCACTCTGAGATTTTAGAACCATTTCAACTGTTAGTTTAAGATCTGTTTTTTTTTTTTTTTTTTTTTTTTTTTAATTATCTTGTGCATATTTTCTTGTCTGAATGTTTCATCAGTGTAAAATATATCACATTAGAAGAGAGGGGATTGCTACCTTTCCCTAATTTTTTTCAACTCTTTGTGACAATTTTGATTGCATTTCTATTTCATCCTTTGGTTCAAAAAAAAAGTGGCTTACATTTAAAAGTTTTTATAAACAAGATGGAAACCTACAATGCCCTTTTTCTTGTTTTTTTTTTTTTTTTTTTTTTTTTTTTTAAATACATATACTGTGATACAGTTCCAGAAGAAAGATTTAGAAAGATTTGCACAACTTTAGCACAACATAATAAAATGTATGGAAACAAGAAACAGCTGTAACTCTTACTTACAACTAGGAGTAAATTTTCTATTTAGTAACCTGTTTCATTTTTCATTTATTTAACACATTTTTCATTCAGTTAAGAGTTTAGTTTGAAAACATGTTCATCAGAAGCTAGTCAGCCTAAGTTAACAGTGATTGTTTTGATGGTTCCTTTTTTTTTTTTTTAAATAAAAAAAAAGCCAGAAGATAAGCTGTATTTTTTTGCAACTAACTTGCATAGTGCATTTTAGTCTGATATGCTTGAAAGTCTTACCAGACATCAAGAGCTTGGTTATCTGATCTGTGGGATACATCTTGCAGTCTCAGCATGACTTTTTTTTGCCTTTTGATATAATCACAGAGACAGCAGCATACAGTACTGTATAATTTTGATTGGAAAATTAGTATGACGTTCTAATAATTTTCATTTGTAAAAGCTAATGCACTGCTGCTTATACTGTGAAATACAAACCCATGGATCAATTCAAACTTTATGAAAAACACAAATAGGTGTTTTTGATTACAGGTGAAGATCAGCGTTGACAAAATGTACTTGCAATATTCATCAAGCAGTAAACCATGAGTCCAGCAGGTCACTAACGCATTATGTTAGACAAAGCATTGAAGATCTGCCAGCCAACCAATAAAAATAAGTAAACAAATAAAACCCATAATAAATAAATAATATGATAAACAAAGAGCTGAGGAGAGTTTGTTTTTTATCCAGAGTTCAACCTCTCTGCTGTATGACAGTTTTCATCAAAAACTTCAGTTGGTGTCATTTTGAGGGGTGGAGGAGCCTGAGGGATCATCAAAAATACCAAAACAAAAAAATGCAGGTGTAACAGTGTTTTCCAGATTTCACTGAAAATGTGGAGATTTTTTTTAGGGTAAAATTGCATTTGTGCGCCACATTAGTCTTTAATAATGAGAAAATATTATGTTACCTCCAATATTGCCCTCTTCTGAAGACCGTTTTTTAAGTCATCTGTCCTTCTCCACTGAGTTGGGATGTTATCATCCCTCAGATCCTAATTCTTGATTATGTATTTATTTTTATCCTCCCCAGAAATAGCTGTTGACAGAAGAGCTCAATATAATACATCAAGTTGTTCTAAATTTCTTTCAGAATGTTTGACATTCATTCAATCAAGGAGCTTTTTGAGCAAATATTCTTCCTAACCAGCCACAATAAAAGCGTGGTTGCCGTCTGTTAAATGCTGGGAGATGTACTTTGATTATGCTGTGTGATGTTGGTGCCACCGCTGCATGGTGCTGTGAGGAACCATCTGTGATCTGCAGATATTAAATCATGGAGGAAGCACACTGACCAGATACTTTTCATATAGAATTCCTTCCTTTTTCTTTGTTTTTCTGCAGCTATGGGAGATTTATCCTTGCCTCCTCTGTGTTAATGTGAAGAGCAGGTTACATGATGGAGCTGTTCAGAATTTCAGTCTTTGCACTAACAGCTGATGGCTGTTTGTGTTTATTCTAGCAATTTAAACACTTTCTCTTTGTTCTTTCAAGAAAAGGAAGAGAAGCTTCTATCCAACAGTTTAAGTAGATAATGAATGGGATTTGTCTTTAATCTACATCCCTGCCAGTGAAGGTGGGTGTTCAGGTTGGGAGGTAATGCAGCAAATAGGCACCTCCGAAGGAATTTGATTCAGTTTTCTCCAGCACTGACTCCTCCAAGCAGGTGAAAAAAATTCTTTCTTCACTCTCCATTGCATATGCATAAACAGCTCCACAGTCATTGGGACAGCCACCCAATTCACACGTTCGAGATGTAGCCCATAAAACCTTCCAAAAAAACCCTCTTCGCACTTTCCCATCTTCCCTGTTGCTCTGCTCGATCTGCCAGCCGTGCAGCTCATTTGACATTTACAAGATTTCTTGTCAGTTTCATTTGGTTCTGCCATCCCATCCAGCAGAGCAGCGAAAGTGAAATTGCCTTAATTCAGTCTGTTTCTCTTCCCTGCTCTAGTCCCAGTGTTAACGAACCCGTGGAGTGGAACTGACAACAGTTCTTGTCACTTTCACACCTGGAGCTGGTCAAGGAGAAGGCTGCTGAGAGGGAGCAATGCAGGAAATTGGAAGGTGAAAACTGGGGCTGTGAAGGGGAGAAGAAGAGACATGTGAGCATACAGCAAGAACAGAGAGACTGGATAAACAAGCTTCTTTACCAAATGGCCTAAGTGCTTTTCTCCAGCCTGGGTGAATTCTGAAGAGCCTGTGGTCTAGTGCAGCTGACACTAATTTACAGGGGGTGCCAAAACAGAAACATTAGTCTATAAATATAAATTACCTGGTACGAGGATGAAGAAAACATTTTGCCCAGTCTGTAGCTTTTGTCTCTGCAGGCTTGCTGCTGTGAGAAGGAAGGGGACAAAGAACAGGAGGCCAACATCCACTATAGGTTGCTGTCATTGGTTTGAAAAGGAAAGGACTATTTGTTCATTGAAGATAAACTTATGCATAATAAAATGTAGCTCACCATCTCGAATTTTGTGAGGTTTCATGGAACTAAAATTTGTACTGCACAGGTGCTCTAGATCAATCTGAATGGTAAATACTGAGCAAACAATTGCTTTGTAGCAAACTACTGCAGTTAAAAATACACTTCTTAACTCCTGTGATCTTTTGTTATAAACCATGCTGGTGTATTATTTTATATACGAATCTATATTTCTTATAGATGCTGTATGCATATGTAACTGTTGCAGCTGTAATATAAATGACTAGCATCGTATATATTTGCATATGCCCTGGTAACATTTGCACATACATTTTGAATGAAGCTATGTTAATTGTATTACCTTCTTTTTCCTCAGCTTCCAAAAGAACAGCCTTTTTTTTTATTATTTGAGACCTTGGGGTTTTTTTCCTCTCTCTCTTTTTTTTTCTTCTGAGACGTATTTTGTTTGCTTCACCCATCTAGGAATTAAATAGTTTTAATTACTTGGACCTGTATAAGCTTGCGGACCTCTTCAACCTCACTTTGTTGGAGAATGCAGTGGTTGACTTCTTAGTAAAACATCTCTCTGAGCTATTGAAGAGTCATCCTGAAGAAGTTCTGGCACTCCCATACTGTCTCCTTCGAGAGGTTTTTAAAAGTGATAGACTCACTTCACTCAGTGAAGAACAAATCTGGCAGGTAAGAAGACTGGTGAACGAGCAGAATGTGTGATACTCTCTTAAACTATTGCAATGCATTGTTGTTTTGGATCCCTGAAGCAATCTCAAGTGAGAAGAAACGTTGAGAAAAAGCTGCAAATAACAACTGCAGGAAATTTTAAAATTAATTAAAAAAAAATGTATTGCATTAATGCAATTAGTTTGTTTGAAAGAAAACTTTTTTTTAATTGGTTAATTTGTGTTATTTGGATGTGGCCAGAGATTTTCTTCCAGATCCACCTTTGACTGATGAGAAGAGATGACTGATGAATCTGACTCAGTTGTCATCGTCTCTGGCGGGGCTAGTGCTGCAAGGCTGGTAGCAAATCTGCTGCTGCAGTCTGTCCCATTTGCTTCAGACAAGCTTAGCTGCATTACTTCAAATTCCTAGTGCCTGAAATCCTTTACTGCAACTGACTTTGCCTGAAGGAAACTGGACTGCTCTACTCAAAGATGAGTGGAACTTTGGTGGAAGCTTTGTAGCAAGAAACTGTTGTTGGCAAACATTTCCTTTAAATTAAGTTGGATCCAGAAAAGCACTAGGTTGCCAACCATAGAATATTAACAATATTAAAACATTGTGTTGTAACCTCCAGTGTGAGGGAAAAAAACATCTATCATGTAAAGAGAAATACAAAAACTAAAACTAAAAATGTCACTGGAAACATTCCTATCAGATGTCTGTAAAAATTGCAGCTTGTGATTAAGTGGAAGTAAATCTCTACAAGGTTTGTTACCCAAACACTCCTTCTGTTTTCTTTTTGCTGTTTTATAGAAGGAAAGCATTTCAGGGTATTTTAAGGTAGAATGTCATTTGCTTGAAAGAAAACTGTGCTTTCTTTTAGGAAGCTGGTTATCTTGGTCCATCAGAGAAGACTGAGAGTCTTTCTATTGATTTGTATTTTAATCTCTCTTATTCATCTACTTATCTTTTGGATTATTTAACTATATAATTTTGTGAATATGCCATTGTTTTCTCAGAGTGTAGAATGTGTGTTCATTCTGTAGGGCAATTCACCTTCCATGGATGAATAATTTCATGCAGGAAGAAAATATTCTTAAAAAATGAAAATGTATCGTTAAGCTCTTCAAACCACAAAGACAGTGTGCAGGTGCAGCTTAATCCTTCAGTCTGATAACTGACTCAGCATTTTCCAAAACTTTGAGGCTAGGTTATGGAGTATTCAGGAAGATATTTTCTGCAGATAGTAATATAGAGCTAGAGTGTTTCTTGTGAAGATCTCTGGAGGATGTCTGTACAACAGAAACTGCAGCAAACTATCTGTGATGTTTTTTTTTTTTGTTGTTGTTGCTTTATTTTGTTTTGTTTTTAGGCAGGGTACTCTGGAGTCCTAGCCCATATTCTATTTCTCATAAAAGGTTTTGATGTACAAGTTTGTATAGGAGGCATGTCTGATTGACTGATTTGCTTTGTTTTTCTGCAGATTCACTGAAATCTCCCGGCTATATGCTTGTAGATACTTTTGCTAGAAAAGTAGCTGCAGAAAACCATTCAGGTATTATTTAATGCCAGCTCTGTAATGAACAAGCATGCACAGGGTTGTGTCCAGGTACACTGTGCAACCTGCTGAAACAGTTTTGGAATTTGGGTTTTTAAATCTTGTGTCATTATCCTATCCTGCAGGAAGAATTCAGAAATGGCTTTCTTAATTGTGTACACTCCAGTCAATGGGCACTCTGTGAGGAAAAGCTTATGTTTCTGTCGAGGGTCATACTGAGGAGAGATACTCATAGGTAATACGCTGCTTTTTGAGTGATAACAAACTCCACACTGTCCATTTAAGTGTTATCGTAATTGCCTCTCTAAAGGTTACTAATGCTGTTATGAAGAATTTTTTAAACTAGTTTTCTGCTGTAGGCAAAACGTGTGCATCTTTTAATTCAGTCTGTACGCCCAGGAATAAATATGTATTTACAAGTATTCCAGGTCTCTAGAATGAATTAAAAGACATACATACGTATTTACCAATTTAGGCATTCAGAAGGCAATAAGAAACTGGTTTTGCTTTATCTTAGTAAATAAGTAATTCCCTCATAGTCAACCCGACAGAAGAAAATCAAATCAGACCGACTGTATTGCCTCAAGTGTAGTTAAGTTCATCATTTTTGCTAAGGTTATAGTGGTAATGCAATATACCATGGAAGAATCTAATATTCAGCCCAGGGTGAAGATTGGGTATGCCAGAGGATTAGTGTCAGGGTGCTTTATAGAAGTGAAACTTGATGGACAGGTTGGAGACAGATCTACAGAATCTCATTAAATTGCTGAATTGTTCATTACTGAGCACTCTCACTGTAATAAAGTGCTCATTGACTTTGACAAATCCCCATCCCACGTCTTAAGGAAGAACAGCAAAGCAAAAGGTGTTGGGGAAGCTAGAGGAAATTGGCACAAAGTGGGGCAGATAATATAAAAGCTGACGAGGGATGCTGCCATTTGATTTGTCTGTCTTACCTGTGACTAGTGGTGCTTCCTCTGCATACATGTGCATGCATGTTATGGCAAAATAAATTCAAAGGTCCCCAAGGCACTTTTACTAGGAGGGCTCCAATGAGGTCCTAAGCACAAATTCAAGCTTCCCTCAACAAACCTCTGGAAAAGATGTCGCTGTCTGGAGAGCAGAGTTATTTTTGGTAGTTTAAATTCCAAATGTCCACTGGGCAATTCAATCCTGCTGCACTTAAAGATGAAGGCAGTTATTTTAATGCATCAAAATACACAGAATGATGCCTGAATGCGATTTACACTGAAGTGGTTGCACCTCACACCTGTCACATCTGGGATTTTTGTTAGACTACCAATTATGTTTTGCCCAATTTCAGTCAATATTGTATTGAAAAAATCAAGCAGTAATATTAATGTCAATATGTTAGGATGTGGGTTAGTGTAGTATGACTTGGTGATTCCTGTTGAATCTTTCAGACTTGCAAACCTGGTTAAAGTGGACAAACTACACAGTTCACTTTTCTTATTACCTCTCAAAATCTTAAGAAACTCTTTGGTAGGCATCTTAAAATAGTGGAGAAAACAGACAGGAGATATAATTATTTATTTCTTAAAGCAAGTAAGTGGAAAGAAAATCCAGCAGAAACCCCCCGTAGGCTAAGAGATGGGAGAAACTTGCTAGTCTTAATGTAACAATTGTTTTAATGAGACTAAGCTTGTAACAATTATTAGGTGACATGGAATTTTTTTTTCATATCGATTCCCACATTTTACCAGTGTGTGAGATTATGAAATATTATCTGTGATTTGTCAGCTGCATTAAGATATGAGTTTGGTTGAATAAAAATAAAGGACGAAAATCAAAGAAGAATCCTGAAGATGTTGGAGTACAAAAAGCAAATTCTTTGCTATTTTTTCAATTCATCATGAGCTGCTCAGCATGTTTTATTCACAAGAATAATCATGATGAGGACATAAATGTCTAGTTTATCATGGAGTGAAAAGTGAATCCTTTCATAATTGGCCATTACTAGACAGGCTCATTGGCTCTACTTTAAGGAAGCAGATGAATTCTTTCTCTTGATAATTGAGAAGGTAACCGACACTGTACAAAAGAAAGCATTCTCAGAGATATCTGTCAAGAGAAAGCTTCTTGCTGGCAACATAGAAAGTAGAAACCAAGCCAAAATTTTAAGTAATAAACTCACATTACAGTTAATTGTAACATAGGTGTGCCTTATCATATTTGTGATTAAAAACTTTGATGTCATGAGGCTAAATTGTTCATATTTCAAGGATCATACTAATAGTGACAAATAGAAATATCTGCTGGATAGTTCTGGGAGATCAGCAGTATGTTGATCAAATGATGTTGTATTTAATATTGCCCTTGATCTAAGGTGAACTCTTGAATCACATCAAGCAAAAACATTCTTAACATTAGATCAGTATAGATTAGTTCCTTCCTCCCCTGCTACTACTGGTTAAGTAAATTGTTGAAAGAGATATATATTTTTAAATAGTTAACATTAAAATAGGTCAATTTTAGTATTTGCCAATGCTTCTTTTGAAGTTAAGGTTAGGAAGTTTCTTTTTTGTTGGTTTTTCTTTTGCCACTCAACTCATTTTTGTGATTATCAACTACATAGCAAATAACCTTGGAACAATGGGTAGAAAAAACTCCACAAGCAGTTTATTCAGCTGAAAAGCATGCAGCTGGATCTTTTCCATGACTAGGCTCCCAAGATATTCCAGCCCTGCGAACTTCCTTGTGTGCAACTTGTGAACTTGTGTTCATAAAGCAGATGTTCATCGTGGGAAGTTGTAGCACTAGTTATTCCTTTCGTTACTATGAAGGGTAAGTGCAAAAGCAGACTTTTGTTTCTATATTAGAAAAGTGCTATTGCTTGAATAAATTGAAAAATAAGACAGGAAGACTACACGCTATGGGTATTATGAGTTGTAAAGTGTTTCATAAAAATGTATAAATTCAACTCTTTTATTACACATCTATTTATCCTCTTCTTGGGGGAGAATAAAGTGACCTATTTTTAACTGTGTTTTCTTGCACTTCATCTCCATTTGAAATCTCCTTGTGACAATTGTGGACAGCTAAGTATATTCTCCAACAGAAATCCCAGAATTTGATGCTGTTAGAAATGTTGCTGCATGCACATGGTAGCAGGCCGTTACAATGGAGCAGTGCTCTGCCAGAGGTAGACTCTTCGACATCTCCTATGCATCTCCAGTGATGCCTACATCTTCCTATGTTGGACAGAAGTGTCCAACACTGTTGTTGGGTTGTCATGTTCCACTTACAGACTTGCCATTCCATCAGTGCAATACTTCAATCTTTTGTGCTATTGATCGTTTGATTCTGGAGATCAGTTTTTAATATGGAGAGAGCAATATTCATGTTTTGCAGGGGTACATGTATATTGTGACAAAATTTGGACTAAGTGCTTTATAAATGTGAACTTAAGTTTTACTGCAAAATAAGTAACAATATAAAACAGCAAGTGAAAGAGAGCATTTCAGTAATCAACATTGTGTTTAAACAGTGTATTAGCCTTTCACTGTTCAAGAAATAAGCTTAAGTGCTCTCTTGGGCAATAAGTAAAATAATGTCTGCTGGTCTAATGCTCATCCCTGGTGAGTATTTAGCCTAAGTGGAAAACCACCACATTTAAATATGTCTGTCAGAATCTCATCACAAGGGGCATAGGAGAGAAAAAAGGAGTGTGATGTACATCAAGGCCGAGGTAAAGCTACGTGAAAAAATTAGCATTTTCTTGTGCATATTTTGCTGTATTTTCATCTCCTATTAAATGCCTTTTTCATGAGCAGTCTATATAAAAGTTCCAAAGATCCATTCGTGAATCACTGTGTCTGCTGTACTGGTTCTGTGATGCTTGCACTACTTATCACCGCTAGCTGCAAGCAAGATTACATTACTCTCAAACAAAAATAGTGTGAAAAGAGAACCTGTGGTAGGATTTAGATTTCATTTTCCGAAGGCTAATCACAATAGCAGGTATCTCACCTGGATTGACTGTGTGCAGTGGTAATATTTCTTACAGTCCTTCCAGACGGTTTGGGTGGAAGTCATTTTTGTCAACACAGGCATGTGCTTTGGTTTTGATACCAATACAGAGAGCAAATCAGCAGGACAGAAGCTTCAAGGAGATCTTCTCAGGAGCTGGAGACTGGACAGGGCATGTGCCTGCTGCAGTAGATTGAGGCAGTGGATTTAGGCAGCTGAATATTACACCATGCTCTGCCGATGTGCTCAGGTCATATGCATACTTCCTCATGTAATTTCTCATAGAAACATCACAGAATGGCTTAGATTGGAAGGGGCCTTAAAGAATTTCTGCATCGTTCATAATATATTTACATTTTACAGTGAAAATGAATGCTACCTCTTTTGTACTGTCCCCTTAATTTAGGAAACACCTTTCTCCATTAGCTTAAATCTAGTGTTCTCCTAGTCTTAGCCTTTCTGTAAAGTTTTGTGTGCTTTATATATGGTTTTGGTCTGAACTTTATAAAGTTTCTGCATGTCATTTCTTGAATAGTGGCTCATTTTATTTTAGTTTTTATCAACAACAGCAGTATCAAAAGGGGTTTTCTATATTAAAAATAAGTTTATGTTTGGAGCAATTGTGTGTTCTCCTAGTTTCTTTTTGTTACATGCCAGTACCGATCAGAAAACTTGATTATTTTGCTGCCACTGCTGTGAGCAATAGTGGAATTACTGGAGGGCATTACTTTTGCCTCAGTGTCCTACAGTAACATTGCCTCACCTTATTTATCAGAGATTAACTTCAGAAAAGTATTTAGGAAGGCTGCTGTGCCCACAGCTATTGAATTTAGGTCACTTCTTCAGCTAAGCAAGGGATGTCTGTTTTGATTTAGAAAGCCAAAAAGAGGACATCAAGGTGTGCACACAGCAAGACAGCTTCAGTGATACTGCATTCTGCATTTGAATTAATCTGTTATGGTGGCTTTTGTGTTGACTGTTTTGCTCTTTGTGGCATCTGAAGTATAGCTGTAGAATTGTATAATATACAGATATATGTTTACATGATAGAAAACTGCTTTTGCCATAGTGTGAGGAAAGCCAGATGTGGTTGGAAATACACATTGCCTTCATTTTTAAGCTAAAGCACAGCATAAAAAAAAGTCTAAAACCCGCAGATACCAATGATCAAATAACAGTCTGGTGTTACAATCTTAGTTAACATCTTCCATTCAGATACAAATGTCAGTAATCTCGAGACTTTCAGCATCCCTGAAAAACTGTTTAGTGCTGTTTCTGATGGGTTTAAACTTGTTGAAAATGATAGAAAATTAGAAACTCTTTTGAGAATCTGCAGCTCTGTATTTCATTCAGTTTTCTTTTGAGACCTATCATTGCCTCTATTTGTAACTTGGAACCAAAGAAGACAGAGAAAGAAAATTAAGCGTCAGGTTAGCTAAAACTAAACACACTTTGAGATTCACATTTCAGCACTGCTGTTGTTTCAGCTTGCTTCAGATAAGATTTAATTTCTAGTAATAAACTTGTTTCTTTTAATCTTGCAGGAGGTAAGCTCTGACATTCCCAATTCACAAAACACATCTGAAATCTTAAAGCCATGTTTGCAAATACATTTAAGTGTTTAGATTACTTTTAAAAGTAAATGATATTGTTAGGACAATTAGTTGATTTTGAAAAACTAACATTTAAAAGTAATGAGTCCTGCATTAATCTGAATATGGGGATTAAAACAAAAATTAAATCTAAAACAGAATCAATGAAATTGATATATTTAAGATGTTATTTGACTGAAAGGAAAATTACTCTGTTCCCAAAGAAGCTGAATGAACTTTTGCTAGTGTGCTTGCTTTTTGTTTTTGTAATTAAGAAAGTAACGGAGGAAAAAATCCCTAACTTAAAAATCAGCTGAAAGAAATACCTTCATAGAAGCATACAATTATGCTAATGTAAGTTCTTCATGGAATTTAAAGAAAGCAGAATTAAATTGTCTGCTGATGAGAAAAGGCTTAAATGTCCCTGAAATTAATGTTAGTGCCTCCATCCACATAGCAAGGTTCCAGCAATGCTTCAGAGTTGAAGTATCAAGTTTATTAATGCATAACCTGGACTTCAGCAGCTGGTGTTTGATAGTTGCAGGAATTGAGTGGATAGGAGGAAGAAGAGGAAATTCAGGCAGACTCAGAAAGGTAAACTGATGCAGTCAGAGAGCTGAGGTCATTAGAATGGTAAAGAACAACAAAACAAAAAGAAAGTTATTCTTGCAGCTAAGGTGCTGGTGGTATTGCTGGTGTAAAACAAAACAAAGCAAAAAAAAGCCTGGTGATTTCACTTGGAAAAATTGACCTTGGTTATTTTATGGTAACATGGCATGTTGAGAGTATGCACATATATATATATACCAAGTAAGAAGAGTATGTACTTTGATGTGCATTTTTGTGTGTGACCTAAGGTATTAATGACGTACAAGTCCTGTATAGCTATTGTCAAGATTATTATAGAAAATGATACATTTTTATGTGATTTGTTGGATTTGCCTATTAAATCCATAGAAAATTATACCCTAACAATAGGGAAGAAAGGAATAGGAATGTTTCTATATTCAAGAACCACTTAGACTAATTTTCACAGAACTATGCTGCATATTTTATAGAATTTTTTTCTATTTTGTACCTATTTCATTCTCTAACAATTTTTACTGATGAAAGCTTGTAGATTCCTGTCTCCATAGAGAGCCACTATACTTTTAAAATATATTTCAAGGGAAAAAAGAGAGGAATAGCAATAAAAACAACACGTATTGTATTGTAAAAGATTGTCATTTCCAGTTAAAATTATATACCAGCACCTATTTTTAATGCTAAGTATGGCTGTGTAAACTTTTAGCTCATTTGGTGTCAGCCAAATGTTTCCTCTAAAAATTAAAAAAAAAAACAAACAGCAATTCTAGATTTTGAAATGATGACTGCTGGGTCAATGTGGGGGTTCTCTGCCTCCATGTCCCATGCACGCTGTTCTTACCTTGTTGGAGAAATGAGAAGCCAAGATTATTTAAATTGGCATAATGCTATGATAAACTTTAACCTCTTTAAATATCAAATCACAGTTGAGACCCTAGTTAGATAGCTCTGTTTATGAAGAGATAAGCCCCTGTTTATTGCAACTTAAAAAAGAAATAAACAAAAACAACAACAACAAAAAAAACAACTGGCTGTGGAGAAGGGTTGTTTGTCTTCTTTAATGCTCTGTATGGCTGGACTTATTTGAAAGGAAGAAGCAAGATCCAGACGTGAATTTTTGGGTTTGGTTTCATTGCTTTATTCAGGTTAGACTGTCACCCTTCACTTCTTTCTGATGATCTTGTTGAAAACAAAAGTGACTTTGACTGGAGCAGTGAGTCGAGCTTTTCCAGTGTGATCATTCCAGCAATTTCTTTGATTTATTTGTGTGCTTCCAGGTTTGATAGCTATCACAGGACACAAGTTGTCAGTAGGTGAAGTACTTGTGAAGACTATGATAGGGGCCGCACACTAGTTTATGTAGATTTTAAACACAGCTGTACATATGGAGAGCTAGGGACCACACTGGGCCTTGCTCATTCCATCCATCATAGCAGAAAAATGAATTAGGTGCAAGAAGTGCATCTGTAGATTTGCATTTGTAGAGGAACTCCAATGGACTACGGAGGAAACTGCTTCATGGTTTGAGGACTTGATTGTACAGGAATGCCTTCTCTAGAAGTACAACACAAAATAGTTTGGTCTGTGCTGCTCCAAGAAGGTTAAGAATGTAGTGTTTTATAGTCAGTGTGGAGACATGCTTTTCAGCTACAAAAATGTGTTAAATACTTTTGTCACATGGTCCATTTTGTCCATCAGTATGGATGTTTCAGATACCTATGTATCAGCAAGCTTCATTCTTTGGCATGGAGCACAAAGTCTTCATGGGATTTTGGTAGTGGAGATGAGACTCAGTTGTGGACAGGTTGAAGGGACGGAAGATTTTGATTGTCAACTGTACCGTTTCTGTCTTCTGTCATTTCACTTAATTTTTCTCTGAGTTCCCACATCTAGAAAGTGATTGAAATGTACACTTCTCTCAGAGAAACTCAAGTTTTAGTGCTTATAAATTGCTTTGAGATACTTGGAAGGAAAGTGCTATAGAATTTTGAAGTTCATATTCCCCAGAAGGTGTAAAATGGCAAACTTCCATGAGCTGTGATAATTTACAACAGCTGAGAGTTTACCTTCTGTCCCTACCTTACTTCACTTTGTGCTTCAGTAGATGAAAAGTTTAGTTTTTCTGTTATAGCAACTCATTGCTTTAATATAATATGATGTATTACCATATATAATGTTATGTATTAATGTAGCTCAGTTTTCCTCTTATGAAGCTGATTTTTTTATCATAGTAATTTTATTGCAAGTCTAAAAAGCTGAAATATTTTAATTGAGGTTAGTCAATATCTTCTAGGTACACTTCTGTCAAGTCTCATTTCCATTAACAGTTAGGAATAGTATAACAAATACAAAGGATAAGGTGTTTAAAAGAATCACAGAATAACTTGGGTTGGAAGGGACCTTAAAGATCATCACAATTTTGAAAATTATACCTTTAATTTCAAGCTTTTTATAAAAGGCCATTCTTTTCCTATATGTTTTCAGTAGAAGCCTTGAACTTTCTTGTAAGATGAATCTACCGCTGTCTCTCCCATAATGTTTTTGATAAAATAAGAATTTTTTGGAGGCCAAATATCAAAGGCCAGTATCATTATGCCACACCAAAGAGTTTGAAAACTTATGGTAAAGCATTGGACTGAGAACTCAGGGTCTGTATTTGGCTGGTGAAGATTGTCTTTGGGATGAGTAATTCTTCCTGTCCTCGTAAAACTGTTGTCTGGAAATATATATTAAAAATATTGAGACAGAGATACAGCTGTTAAAATTGCTACTAATAGACATTTTTGACTGAGAAATCTGACGAAGTCATGTAGGCTATGGCCTCCTTGTACCTACTGAAGACTGTGGGTTGCTCCAAAAATAGTGCCTCCTATTTATTTGCATAGAAACTGCAACAGGTACAAAGAATGCAATAACACTGTGATAGAGCAAATTCTAAGCTACAAAACACTGTTTTGTTTGTTTGTTTGTTTTTAAACAGTCACCACTATTAGCTATGCATTTTTCACCAGCAGAGAAGAAGAGTAGACAGTGGACATTGTGGAACACAGGAAGTTCCATACAAAAATGAGGAAAAATTTCTTTACTTTGAGAATGACAAAGCACTGGAATAAGCTGCCCAGAATGGTTACAGAGTTTCCTCTAGGAGATAATAAAAAAACGACTGGACAGTTTCCTGTGTAACCTACTCTTGTGCACCTTCTTTAGCAAGATGTTGGACTAGATGATCTCTAGGGGTCCCTTCTAGCTGCTATGATTCTGTGATTCTGTGAAAACTAACCAACAAGAGTAGAATAACTTAACAGACCAAGAGTTTCCTGATGTAGTGCCCTGGACAAATATGCTGCAGCTGTTGCACAGACTGATGAGAGACTAGGACTAGGTGCCTTCATGCAAGTGCCTTCATGCTCCAGATATAATGAATAGTGGAGTTCTCTAATCTTCCTATTGGGCTCCAAACTTACTGAAGTCATAACTCCTTTATATTTGGTTTCCTTCTCTCAGTGCCTGAACATACTGTTAGATCTATTGCTTCTCCCAGCCCAGTCTATCTGCTGAGCTTGGGCTCTGACTGGATAAGTAGTGGTTACAAATGAATCTGTAAGGCTGCATGTCTTGTCTTTCCTGCCATCTGTTTTCTCAGGCTCCAAGTTTGGGTGTGCACTTTATCTGCCCACCTTGTACACAGAGTCTCTGCTCTGCTGCTTGGATATATGTTGTGATCCTTGTGGTGGG